>JASDQU010274543.1:4137-15014 GCA_032191745.1 Picea mariana
TAAATAAAATAAATTGAACGATTTGAAAATAGATGAAAAAACAAGCATTTAAAAATAAAATAAAATGGAAACATTATGTATCAGAAAATTTAAAATATCAAAAAACCACCTAAAAAGGGAGGGGGGGGGGGTGCTACCGATAGCACCATTTTTAAAAACGAGGTAAAAAACTTGACCCCCCAAAAAACAAGAACTCTGTAGAGTTCTCGTTAAGTTGGTAACTATGTTAACATGGGACCATATTAGCTGAGGTTCTCCCATCATCTCCCATGTATGCTTAGGTAGTACATTCACATATGATCCTAAGTCTAGAATAACATTATCCACATCGTACTCCCCAATCTGCGAACTAAACATGAATTCCCCGTTGGTTCTCTTCCTACACAGTACCTGATTTACCATTCTTTGTGCGACAGGGGTGTCCCTTCCTTTTGCGTAGTGATCAATCATGTTATATAACAAACTAAGCTCAGTTCTATCCTTCATCAGTTCTGCACAACTCTTTAAGAATTTAGTTAGTGTACTTACTTGCACACTTGAATTTTCAGGTATCTTGGGTCTTCTATATGAGGCAACAATGATGTTGATGCTCCCCCATTTGGTCCAACTATTTCCTTTCTTGCACTTCGATATGTCTCTTTTTATTGTTGAGGATCGAATGCTGGCATGGGTCCTATTGACTTTCTTACCCACGTCTTTGTTTGGTTTCCTTGAGTTGCCATATCTATGCCTGTCCAACCTCCTCCCCGTGTAACAACTATGATTTTGGAATCTTCACTATGTCTTTCGACTAATATCATCTGCACATTTTGATTTTGATACTGGTTTGAGTTTGGGTTTCCTCTGGCCTGCCATTTTGCAACTAGTTGGGGATAGTCTTTTGTTGCGTGATCCAATGCTCTACAATATGTGCACGAGGTACATGGGTTCTGGCAATATCATGCCAAGTGTCCAGTTGATTGCAGTTATAATAGATAATCGATCCTTGTCCTCCTCTACCAAAATTCCCTCTATCTCAGCCTCTGCCAAAATTTGCCCTGTTCCCCTTATTGAAACCTTTCCGAGTGTTATACTGAGCGTTATTCCCATCTGCGCCAATTTCTCTTCCTGGATCCTATACATATTTGATGTGCGCTCCCTTAGTAGGTCGAATGTGTGACAATCCTTCTCTTCATGTCCCACTGACTTGCAAAAATTGCAAAATAAGTTCTTTGGAGTACTTTGATATTTCCAGAGTAATAAGCACTTAGTGGGATGATGGCTGCATTTCTTACAAATTTCGCAGTATCCTCCTCTGAGTAGTGGATTTGATGCTCCCGCTACCAAGTACTGTGCAAATGATGGGCATTCATTCTTGTGATGGCCTTCTGTCCTGCACTTTGTACACCAAACATGTTCTTGTTTTTCCCTTCCCTTGGTAAGCTTGGTCATGTGGATTGTTAATGCAACCAACTGTGTCTGAACTTGTTTCATTCCTCCCATGTCTCATGTCGATGATGACTCTAGTTTCATCGCAGTTTCCAGAGCTTTAGGTTGCGATGTAAGCTTCTGTTGAATCAGGGCGTCCGAATGTGTCATATAAGTCTAGCAATAAACCACTTTGGATGTTATTGATCTAGAATTTGGAAATTCAGTCTCCCCATTACATCCTTAAAGTGTTGATCGTCATCCCATACTGACTCTGTTTGTACCTGTTTGATATCTTTGAGCTCGGTGATGTACTGAGATTCTGACTTTGGATTTTTGAACTACTTCAATAACACTTGCTTTATCTCTGCTAAGGTCCTAGTTTGTTGTGTAGGCATGATGCTCTATAATTTCATATACCATACCAACACATGACCTCTAAATGTCGTTGCTAACTGCGTAATTTTTACGACATCATCTTGTATGTTTTTAGTGGCCCAAATTGTCTCGTAAACAAACAAGTGTTGTTCTGGATCCTCTATGCCACTCCCTTGAATTCAGGAAGTCTAAGTGTATTATTTATCCCTTCCATGTTGGGTTGTGTATTCCCTCCTCTTGGTGATTTTGGTGAACTCTGATTTTTACATTGCGCACTACTCCCACTATTTTGACTATTACTATTATGTCCTCCTTGGCTAACTATGATGGATTTCGACAAATATTCAAAAATTATTCTTGATTGTGGTGACACACACGGGTCGTGAATTCAACGCAGGATCCTAGCTTAGTAGGAGTTACTGACTCTTCTATTATTGGACTGGATTGACATCCCTATTTTCCTCCTCCCATGTAGGGTATCTCTATGATTTAGACTTGTGCACAATGTTCTCGTACTTCTGGCTCACTGTGCGACTCTTCTCTCCCAACCCCAATCTTTCGCCTTTTATACCTCCTTCCTCCACACATCTCTCCAACCTCGTAATCTTCTTCTGGTGTACTACCTTCTTGCATCCTCAGTCCCTTCCTTCCTTTTTCATTGCTTTCTTCATTTTCTTAGGTGATCTGTCTGTTATCCTCCCACTCCCCTATGTGCGTAAAGTCCGTTTAGCTATCAGAATTCATTATCATCACATGCTTTTCACATAATAACATTTTGATCCACGTATTTAATGATTTCAAGAACGTTTCACACAGACCTTTGAAAAGATTTCTTTCTGCAACATTGTATGATTGGATGTAATCTACTACGAATTCTATAACATAACCCCCTAATACACTATCTAACCAAAAATCAATTGCTCGAGTAGTTGGGTTACTTACTGAATTCAGTTGTTTCACCAATTCAAGAGTCCAACTCTTTGGCATTGTATCACTAAACCTTCTTCTCTTCTCAACCAATCTTTTGAGCCATTCAGTCAGAATTTTTAGGAATTCGACAAAGAAGATTTCTTGCAGATTTGTGACCAGATACTTTTGCATCCATTACTTGTCACTCATTCGACGGTTCTTGTTCTCTTGTCGTGTGAACTCTCGCTTATTTCGTTCCAACCAGTTTGTGATTTCCCTCTTAGTCAGACTCCAAAACATTCCCTTAGTCGCAGTTTCTCGACCCCGACAACATAACCATTTGTTGGGATCTTTCTTGTCTACGCATGGGTTGTAAGACCCAAGGTTCGGTTTAACTGTGACCAACAAACCCTTAAGACACCGAACCTTTTTGCATCACCTGCTTGTGGAGATGAAGTCTCACCCAAGGTATCTATTGGGTCTGCAAGAACCAGGTTTTTGCTGCAGTAAGGGAAAGGGAGGCAGATGCACAAACCACTGTTCCTTATTCTAGCTTATGTGGGCTATTGACTATTATAGCCATTCATGATTATTGCATCATAATCAATCCATACACTAAATCTAGTCTGCGAAGTAAAATAACATCATTCATGAATGCACATAGACAAGTAAAGAACACAAGATGCAAGATTATCTCTCAAACGTTGTCTTTATTCATTGTATCAACTAATTACATTCATGATTCTCACATAATCTCAACCTATAAGGATTCTTGACACTTTTTCTAGCCCACTAGCTCTCTCACTAGCTCTCTCTTTTCTCCCTACCCATCACATATTTATACCCAAAATCTAGGGCTTAAAGTCCTGTTTTTATCTATCCCAAAATAACCCATTACAATGCATGGCATGGTCAACTTTAGTTAATTGGTTGTTTTCCTTCTTCTACTTATTGTTCTTTATACAACTTTTCTGTTGTTCTTCTATTTTTGGAAAGTCGCACTGTCATCCTTTGCAGTTCCTTCTCTCGCTTGCTTGCTTTCTCCTTCTTTCTGTGCATTGTCTCCATCCTACACGTTGTCCATCCTTCTGTGCCCTTTTTACCTCATGCGCGCTTTCTTCCCTCTACACGATTTCCTCCTTCTACACTCTCTCTTCCTTCTTAGTTTTCTCTCCAAAATTACATCCAAAATTGCCTGTCCAACAACCAACAATCTGATTCACCATGCTCCCTTTTGGCCTCATATTCCCCATAAGTTACCATCGGACATTCCTAAATTTGACGACAAATCTGGAGAAGACCCAAATACCCACGTTATGACTTAACATCTATGGTGTTCTTCCAATTCCTTGATGGATGACTCCATTATATTACGTCTTTTCCAACGAACTCTTACAGGTTCAATGACCAAGTGGTACGTTGAATTGCTTCTCCTATCTTACAATGATTTTAATTCCCTCACCATGACCTTTCTCACGCATTTCCAATTACCAATTAGATATGAGAGGGGCACCGAACTTTTAACATCACTATGATAGTCCACCTCCACCCACATCTCCGATCATATACATGAATGGAGGAGACACAAACGATTGATTAAATCTCACATTCCCGATCAGTTATTGGCTGAGTGGTTCACTAAATCGTTGTTATCATCAATTGCTCGTGATGTCACCATGGGTGGCGTAGACACGGAAGAACATGCAATTGGTCATGCTCAATACTTAGATCTAGTTTACTCCTAGAATGGGACCTTCTACGATATGATTCCTAATGCACCATGCCCATCAAATGATCCTACACGTCCCACTCAATATGCCCATGACGATGGCATGGTGTGGTCTATCAAAACCCAGTCAGATACCAAAAAACAAAGTTCCCAAGGTTCCCAAGGTTCCCAAGGTTCCCAACCATCACAACTATCTAACCCTGCTTCCTCACAGGCTGAAACTAATACCAAATCCACTTCTACTACTATCAAATCCTCCGAAGTCAATGTAGTACAATCCAAATCATCCCAAACTTTTGGAGGAAAGAAGAAGAATAAAGGAAAATCCAAGAAGTCTTCCAATAAGCATGAAGAAAACAAAAATCCTGAAATGACTACTGAGAATAAACCCAAGCGTAAAACCAAATATCCTTGTCTATTTGTGGAGATGATCATTACACATGGGATTTCCCCCATCATGATGTTGTTAGCAAGATCATCAAAGGGGAGTCTCAACCCACTTTTTTGACCAATCCTTTCCCAACTCAACAACAACAAATGATTACCCAAAACCCTACCCCTCCCCATGGGAGTAGTGCAGACCATCCTCATCAAGGGAATGCTTCATCTAGTAACCAATTATTCATGATGAAGTCTATTGATTTGAATACTAGAGGTAAAGACTACTATCCCATTCCAGATAACTTTGGAAGTGTTGATACAAGACCTTTTCTTCATCCACATCGTCTATCGCTCCTTCATCTTATAGCTCTCTTCAGATTGAGAAGCCTAATCTTGACCTAGTGTTGTGCCCTCCCAAGGGCACAATTCGTAATTCGACTTTTAATCCCACTGCTCGTGCCGCACAAAGTTATAACATCGTTGAGGATTTGGCACAGTCACCTTGTGCAATGTCGACCCTCAAAGTTTTGCAAAATTGTCCTATCCAGTACATAACACTATTGTCTGCTATAGGAGCCATAGATCATGATACATCTAATGTTATAATGTTTAATCTGGAACATTTTAAATCAACACTCTCCCATCAATTTTCATTTCAAATTCAATCCCCCGTTTGTGGGAAAAATATCCATCGCACTGTTTTAGATGAGGAAGCCTCTACTTATGTCATGTCTTTGGCCTGTTGGAGAAGTGTTGGTTCTCCTACGCTCGACCAATCCTGTTGAAATTACTAAGACGAATGAGAGGGGGGGGTGAATCAGTTGTCTATTGTGCTTAAACAATTTTGACAATTTTAAATTATTATTAATCTTCTCCAAGTGATCATCAAGATTATGTAAGGCATGAACAACAAAAATAATAAACATCAATCACACATATGATACACACAGAGACAAATATTCATGAGGAAACCCATAAAGGGAGAAAACCTCTTCTTCTTAGAATGATAGACAATCTTTTATGTTCTGTACATCATCTATCTTTGAGAACCAACTCAAAATGAGGCCACAACCTCTTCTTTAACAAGATGCAACTTGTGGAGAGCACCAACCCTCAAGATTCTCTAGAACCCACTAGGAAGAAGCATATTTGCTCCTTATGATCTCTAGCACCAACTAGATGGAAACAACTATTGCCACTTATACAAGCACCTACTTGCACACAGAAAAATCTTCGTTTTCCCTAGCACCACCCTACCACCCTATTTTCTAGCCACAACTAGATGGAAGCTACAACTCCCAGTATTCAAGCAACAACTTGAATAACCGAGGACCACAATCCTCCCTAGCACCACCCTACCACCCCGATTATAAATATTTGCTTGAATAAAACCTTACAACGATACAAATATTTCAATACTTACCACTTCTTCTTTGTTCTGCAATTATGCTCTGCTTTTGTTTGTTCATGCTTGACTCCACTTGCTGTCTCTTTTCTGTTCTGCGATACTGCTATGTGTTTGTCTGTTCATACTTGGCTCCACTTGCTATCTCTTTCCATCTGCTCTTTTTCTATTCTTCTCATGCTCTTAGGTTCTCGTACATTATGCTCTTTTCATCATTTCTACTCTATGCAGCTTATCTTCTTCATCTATGAATTTGTTCTCACTCTATTCATACTATGATTTTCATTACATACCGTTCAACTCATTTTGTAGAGAAACCGTCTCAAACTCTCAGTCACCGCATTTTTATTTTATTCTTTCTCTCCTAATACGTTACACTACGAATCTCCAACGCCCAAGAACAATGATTCAGTGAGTATAACTGAATCGTAATTGACCAAGAAATCACTAAGCGAAATAGTAACCCTTCGATCATATTGTCGATTTAATCATCGTCGTTGTATTGTACGCGCATAGGCTTTTTGACTTTTCAAAGTGTAAAATATAGTGTCAACGGGCATAACGATCCTCTCCACATGACGACTGGTTGTGACCACTAGATAATCAAAAAGGTGCTTCAAAACTTCATGCTTCAGATATTATGCTGTGAGTCACTCCGAATCTCCCTACTCCCGATCTCCAAAGAAGAGCCTAACAATGCTAGCTCCTTCCCTTATTCTCCGTTGATGTGACCTCTTGCTGCGACTTGGGGCCAAGCACTTCAGAACTTCGCATTTCACGAACTTGCAAGTTAGTTCACTTCCTTTCTCCGATGTACGAACTCCCGAACTCCAAACTTCGTCGTTCCAGATCAACGGTCCGTGACCTTCAGTGATTCGATGGCCTAGATCTCCTTTTCGTGAATCGAGACTTCGCGACTTCACGTTTCATCTCTTGTCCGATCGACAACCCACGACATTCCTCGATCCAATGGTCCAAATCTCATCGAGACTTCGTGTTTCAGTACTTTGGAGATGGCCTCCACTCTCTTTTGTTAACTTCCATTTGTTTCCATGCACCGATATGAATCTGCACCATAGATCTATCATCCACGATAATCAATAGTTTCTGATATAGTTTCTATCAAACCTTTGTCTCGCAATTCCTTCTTTCCTTCTCACGATTCTTAGTTGACATCAATGGAAACAGTGACAACACACCAAACAAAGAACTTGCCAACAATCTCCCCCTTTGACATTGATGGAAACTTTCTACATTCTGGAAATTATGCAATAGTATCTTTCCTTCTCCCCCTTTGACATCGATGACAAAGGAAACACACACCCCCTGTCAAATATGAATGGAAAAAACTAGAACAATATTCACCAAATACAACAGATAAGCAATAAGTAATCCCCCTGACAAGGTGAAAAGATTAGATGAAAGAAGATATGACCCCCAACTTTTGACGAAGATATTCAAATGGTGTCTTTGCTAATGGTTTAGTAAAGATATTAGCTATTTGTTCCGTGGAAGGAATATAATTCAGCTGAACAACTCTGTTTGTAACCTTCTCTTTGAGAAAATGGTATTTTATTGGTATATGCTTAGTCTTTGAATGGAGAACAAGATCCTTCGAGATACTAATGGCACTGGTGCTATCACAATGAAGTGGAATTGGATCAACAAAAGTTACCTTCAAATCTGCAAGAGTTTGTATCATCCATAATATTTGAGTGCAACAAGTAGTAGCAGCAATGAACTCTGCCCTTGTGGTTGATAAAGAAATAGATCCATGCTTCTTACTAAGCCATGCTACTAATGAATCACCTAAGAAGAATGCACCTCCACTGGTGCTCTTTCTCTCATCCAAACAATTTTCCCAATCAACATCTGAATATGTAGTTAATTGAAAATTCTGATTTCTGGGATACCAAAGACCATAAATCATTGTGCCCTTCAAATATTTAAATATCCTCTTGACAACTGCTAAATGACTTTGTTTAGGAGTAGACTGATAACGACCTACCATTCCAACAACTTGCATTATATCAGGACATGATGCTATGATTCTATTGATTGATATGTTCTTTGATCAACACCAGGTGAAATATCATCTTTACTGAGCTTGCAACCAATCACCATAGGTGTACTAACATGAGAGGAATCTTCCATCTGAAACTTCTTCAACATCTCTTTCAAATACTTTTCTTGAGAGACAAATAACCTTGCAGAACTCTGATTGATTTGTAAACCAAGAAAATATGACATTTCTCTTATCATGGACATCTCAAACTCAATTTGCATAGAATTAGCAAACCACTGAACAAAAGGGTTATTAGTACATCCAAAAATAATGTCATCTACATAAACCAAAACAACTAATAAATCATCACCTTCAGACTTAATGTATAGATTACTGTCAACAATACCTTTCTTGAACCCTTTGTCTTGTAGAAATTTGTCTAGTCTATAATACCAGGCTTGTGGTGCCTGTTTTAGTCCATATAATTCTTTTTTCAACTTAAAGACATAGTCAGGATTATATGTCAGTGAAAATCCTTCAGGTTGCTCCATATATACTTCTTCTTCTAGATCTCCATTAAGAAATGATGACTTAACATCCATATGATATACTTTAAAGTTCTTATGACATACATAGGCAAGAAAAATTCTGATGGCTTCTAATCTTGCCACTGGTGCAAAGGTTTCATCAAAATCCAGTCCTTCAACTTCTGCATACCCCTTACAGGCCAATCTGGCTTTATTCCTAACAATTTGTCCTTGTTCATTCATTTTATTCTTAAACACCCATTTGGAGCCTATTATATTCTTATCTGCAAGTCTAGGAACAAACTCCCAAGTATTGTTCTTCTCAATTTGATCAAGCTCTTCATTCATATCTCTAATCCAATCGTCATGCTTGCTAGCTTCATCAAAATTTTTGGGTTCAATCATAGATATGAAAGCAATTTGAGATTGTTCTGGGTCTTTAATCAACTGTCTTCTTGTCTTTACTCCTTTATTCATATCACCAATTATTTTTTTTTCAGGATGATTCTTTCTAATAATTCTGAGAGGTGGTTTTGTTTATGTCTGCGGATTTGATTTTGCCCAAGTGTTTGTATCTTCATCTGACTCGGAATCTTCTCTTTCTGATTTTGGACATGCTCATCTTCAACTTCAACTATATCCTCCGTTGTTGATTAAACGCTGCTTACATCTCGTACCGAAATTTCTTCATCAACTTTTAAGTCAATACAATCAACCAATTTATGCATCCTATTATTATAGCATCTGTATCCTTTACTGTTTGTAGCATACCCTAAGAAGATACCTTCATCAACCCTGTTATCATATTTGCCAAGATTTTCATCATTATTCTTGATATAACACTTACTCCCAAAGACTTTAAAATGCTTGATTGAAGCCGATCTTCCATACCATAGTTCATAAGGAGTCTTGTCACTTTGTGGTCTGAGATGAGCTTTGTTAAGAATATGTACAGTTATATGAATTGCTTCTACCCAAAATTTCTGAGCAATATTCCTTTCATTCATCATTGATCTTGCCATCTGTTGAACTGATCTATTCTGCCTCTCAACTACTCCATTTTTCCGTGGTGTCCTTGGAATAGTATACTCTCTTTTGATCCCATGTTTATCACAAAACTATTTGAAGTGCCCTGAACTAAACTCTCCTCCTCTATCAAACCTTACTGCCTTCAATCTTTTTCCTGTTTGATTCTCAGTTAGAGCCTTAAACACTTTGAATTTTCAAATGCTTTATATTTTTCTTTTAGAAAGGCAACCCATGTGAGTCTAGAATAATCATCAATAATCAACATGAAATAATTTTCTTTTCCTGTACCTTTCTTCCTTGATGGTCCACATAAATCCATATGTACTAACTAGAGAGGTTTCTCTGTTGATGCAAAGTTCTTAGATTTAAACTGTGTCCGAGTAAGATTTCCTATTTGGCAAGGTTTACATACATAATCATATGGCTTTGATATATTTGGAAAATCTTTTACTGCCCCACTGTTTCTAAGTTTGATTAGATGATCAAAATTTAGGTGTCCAAGTATCCTATGCCATAGCCACCTTTCATCATACTTACTCAAGTAACATTCTTCTTTTTCTTCTTTCGAAACATAGACATTGTTTTATGTTCTTATGCCTTTTGCAATCAACTGTCTTGAATTCACAGATTGTATTCTACAACCTTTAGAAGTAAAAACAACTTCACATCCTCTGTCACAAACTTGACTGACACTAAGAAAATTATGTTTCATACCATCTACGAACAACACATCTTGATCTTTCCCTTTGCCATTACTTAGACTTACCATTCCTTTACCTTTGATTTTTCCCGGTGCATCATTTCCAAAAGTTACATTCCATGATTTTCTTTCACGTAGAGACATAAACTTACTTTTGTCTCTAATCATATGTTTGGAACATCCACTGTCAATAGACCAAGGATCCTTTTGTCTTTGAGCAGAAAGTACTAAACCACACTTATTACTTTCTTTCCTTTTTCCATATTTTGACATTTTCAGCTGAGGGATTTATTCTTGAATCAACTTTGTAATTCTTCAAATGACAATCTAAGGCTCTGTGACCAAAATTATGACAAAAGTAACATTCAAGCTCATTATACAATGGATCAAAATAATTGTTATGACGT
>JASDQU010274545.1:0-15097 GCA_032191745.1 Picea mariana
TAAACCTTGATTTTGAGGTGGTTTTGCTGGACAATCTTCCTTTTATTGTATCTCCAAAATTTCAGCCCTTCTGAGTATGAAATTTTCTTTTTTGTAGGTCTCTGATATTTCTTCTCTGCAATTCCACAGGTCTGATCAAAATTGGATGTGCCAAGTGGAATTTACGGTAACTTCCCCACAACTTGCTGATTTTTGTCCTTTCTAGGATATCTCAATTGTATAGATATCCCCACACAAAATAATTGATTTAAAATTATGAAACTCATACCAGAAATACTACAGACCGTCCACTATCCAATGCAACTAGTCTCACTCAATTTGGATACTCTAGGAAGAAGTTATGATTGTTTTACCTGGAACACCTTCTTGAGACTAGTCAATAGGAATAGTCAGATACCCTATCTTCCACAGGGTGTATCTACAAATGTAAGATGACCCAGAAGCTGAAATTTTTACCAAAGATATATTACTAATTTTTGTAAATATCCTCCGAATTTCAGGGTATGAAACGTTACATAAAAATTTATAGCAAAAATTCCGCAATGGCTCAGTTCAAGATGATTCCAGAACCCTATCTTGTATAGGATGTATCTCCGAAAGTATAAGACCTCAAGAGCTAAAATTATAACCCAACATACCTTGATCTGTCTACTAACTATCCTCCAAGTAGTTTCTTCTGAAACGTTGTAGAAAAGAGTTATAATGAAAATTCCAAGGTGTCTTAGATGTAGCAGCAAAACCCCAAGACCTTGAGCTTTAATACCATATGTTAGGAACCAAATATCAATATAGCATAGAAAAACCTCAAAATAAGTACTCAATGCCTTGAAAAAGAGAGAATTTCAAATAATAAGCCTCTTCAAGGGGGCAACCTCCTTTTACCCCACATAAATGTCCTAGTACAAGATGATTCCAATTGAAAATGTCTCCTTGGTATATATAGGAGACTAGGAGGTATAATTACAACTAATGGAATAAAGTTGACATAAATAAAATATAATTACTAATGTAATATGCCCCAATTAAGGGGTAATGAGCCAATATTAGGGCTTAATAGCCTCTCTTTGTATTCCAAACAAGTCTAAAGGGTAGATCTGTTATTGTCTATGGATTTCTCTTCCAATTCATTATGATGGGAAGAGGGTAAAGCATCGTAGTAATGCATGAAAGTGGCTTGATTTTGAGGTCTGATCAGTTCTGGGATTTGATTATATAACTTGGTGAAGAGAATATTGAAATCCTTAATGGTTTCACCTTTGTTATATGTAATTTTATTGTACTCATTTAACTGATCAACTAGAATCTTGGGCTATCCAAAAGTGGACTTGAACCAATAGACCAACTCTTCCTAGGTGGAGAAGTTTTTCGGAGGCAAGTCAAAGAAGCCAGCCAAAACTTTTCCTTCTAGAGAATTCACAAATATACGCATACAGATAGGTATCATTTCCATTCACACCAATGTTATGATAGGCATTCGAAAAAGAAATCAAATGCTCTTATATGGAAATAGTGTCGTTTCCCAAAAAATTAGGCAAATGACCTTTGAACTTTTGCAAAGGATTGGATGGGGGTGCAAGATTCAAGGGAGAAGAAACATGCCACAAAGTAGTAGTAGCATGTTCCTGAAATTGAAATAATCCATATTTCTTAAGGACCTTGGTTGGGTTTGTGGTATATTGAACAAGAACATCATTGCTATAGATACTCTTGATCAAAGTCGAAGAAAAAGGTTGTGAGGAAGATGAACTACCAGTGCCACCTCTAGAACCATTTCTTCCTTTTATACTACTAGTTCCTGACATTTTAAAGACGTAGGGAAGTGGATAAAGTGAGGAACTCACTGAATCAGACAAATAACAATTAATCTTAGGTTGTTTTTCTTGGAAAAAAAAAATATTCCTATTTTGAGAATGAGAGGAACTTAAGGTGATTGACCTTGTATTCATCCTGATATATGGGAGGAAGAGGAAATAACATGTGCTAATGTCGACGTTAATTGAGGGATCATCTCCTTTGGTCATCCAAGTCTTGTTGGAGATGGACTTCAGCAGGAATAACTTCCCAGTATTGGTGCAATTCATCCCTAGTACGAGAATGCTTGAGGATTTCTTGAAATAAGGTAAATGAGATGTTGTTTTGATTGACAGGGCCTTCAAGAATGTTAGGTTAATCAAGGGTAGTCATGGTCATGATAGGAAATTAATGAAGAGTATGGCTACTAATCATCCTCTGATGGGCATCCCATTGTTCCCTAATTCGAGCCTTTTCAGAAAAAACTTCCCAAGAATGATTCAGTTTACCCTGACTATTGGCAGTCTCAAGAATGATATTGTACAAGGTAAGTGTTAGAAAAATAGGATCCAGAGAAATAAAATAAAAACAAATGCAGAAATAAAACACAGAAGATACATAATAGAATAGAGACACAGATATACATGGTTCACCTAGTGTGGGATACATCCACCATAGAAATTGTCAGGTCCTTCCTTTTATTATCCAGCAAATGAAGGGATACAACCTACAACACACTCGTTGTAACTTCCTCTTCTTTTTCTCACAATATCCTCTCTCAAAATACAATATTCGCAATGATGCATAGTCGAAATACATTTCCCTCATAAAAGAGGGTTGCCTTCTAGGGAAAAAACAACCTAACATAACTTCTACCGTCATATCTACGACCTTATAATGAACGGTCTATATTTATTATGAAATTACAATATACATTTACAAGGAAATTTTTTTTATCTGGGAGCCTACTTGCCCCTAGATGGGGGGAATAACCCCTCGGACCTCGTAGGGTGGGCAAGTCACCCCTACAACCCCCCCACGTGGAGTGGTGTACAATATTCCGGGTGTACAATATTCATGGGGTATCACATGGCTAAAAACAAAGTTCTATGAAACAGGAAGATAATCAGGCTCCACAACCAACAATATCCCACTTGGAGACTGATCACAACAACTCCAATATTGTTGTACCTACTAGAATATACTCCACCTTGGACCTGGAAAATTTCTCATCTTCACCTTCATGGTTGAAGACCAACTGAAACTAAGCAGGAACTTAGTTTCTCATTGGTTACTCCCTTTGCTAACATGTTTGCAGAATTTTGGCTAGTGTGTATCTTTTCCAACTTCAAATGTCCTTCTTCCAAGATGGATTGTATGGAATGGTACCTGAGATGTATATGCTTAGTCTTCAAATGGAAGGTTGAGTTCTTTTCAATATGAATGAAACTCTCATTGTCATAGAACA
Source organism: Picea mariana (assembly GCA_032191745.1). NCBI lineage: Eukaryota > Viridiplantae > Streptophyta > Pinopsida > Pinales > Pinaceae > Picea > Picea mariana. The sequence continues at coordinate 3,260 of JASDQU010274545.1, forward strand.
ACCTGTTATTCCCTTGCTTCTTTCCCAATTCCTCCATAAACCTATGTAACCAAATCATCTCTTTACTAACCTCTATAGAAACATACTCTTCCTCTATTGTTGAAAGTGCAACAACCTTTTGAATTTTCTAAATCCAACTTACTTTTGTTCCACCTATAGTAAAAACATATCCTGTGGTGCTCCTCCTGCTATCTTTATCACCTACCATATATGAATCAACATGTCCCTGTAGAGTAGTGTCTGAACCTCCAAAACATAATGCATGAGTAGCAGTACCTTTCAAATACTTGAGAATCCAATTTACTGCCTCTCAATGTTCTTTACCTGGATTGTCCATATACCTACTCGCAAATTCCACTGCATGTGCAATATCTAGTCTTGTGCAAACCATCGTATACATCAAGCTACCAACTGTTGATGAATAAGGGACCCTGGACATGTATTATGTCTCCTCGTGTGTCTTGGGACACATTTCCTTGTTTAATTTGAAATGGCTGGCCAAAGGTGTACTAACTAGTTTTTCATTCTACATTCTAAACCTCTCCAACACCTTCTCTATGTACTCACCCTGAGATAATGTCAATTTGTGATTTTTCTTGTCTCTTGTTATTCTCATACTAAGGATTTTCTTTGCAGCACCCAAACCCTTCATCGAAAATGAATTAGCTAATTTCCTCTTGAGAACATTTATATCCTGCATATTAGAACCTGCAACAAGCATGTCATCTACATACAATAAAAATATAATATGGCTTCCATTATCTAGCCTTTTAAAATAAACAAAGTGATCAGAATGACATCTACTATAACCTTGTTATGTCATAAACCTTTCAAACTTCAAATACCACTACCTTGGAGCTTGCTTTAGGCCATACAAGCTCGTCTTCAACCTACATACCAAAATTTCCTTCCCTTTGACCTCATACCCCTATGGTTGCTGCATATAAATCTCTTCCTCCAGATCCCCATGGAGAAAAGTTGTTTTTATATCTAATTGTTCAATATGTAAATATTCTACTACCACAAGACTTAAAATAGTCCTAATTGAAGTCATTTTAACAACAAGAGAAAATATTTCATCAAAATCTATACCTTTCTTTTGTGCAAACCCCTTTACAACAAGTCTAGCCTTGTAGCGCTTTTTTCCTCCATCTTCTTCCTTCAACTTGTAAACCCATTTATTCTGCAATTCTTTTTGTCCCACACGCAACTGAACCAAATCACAAGTTTGGTTATTTACCAGGGAATCCATTTCATCTTTCATTCCTTTCTCCCACTTCTTTTTAGTGTCTACCTGCATTGCCTCTTCATAACATTTTGGTTCACCAAAATCAGTCAACAATAAATAATACAATGAAGGAGATTATTGTTCAGGGGGTCTACTGAAACTGGTAGATATTCTAACAACACTTGTAGGGGTTTGAGGTACTCATTGCTCATGTTGTTGTACATTTTTATTTTCTGGTACCTTTGGAATTTCTTTTTTCAGTGATCTCATCAAGCACTGTGTATTCTGGTTTTTCTTCTTCTTGTTTCTTTCCCTACAATTGATCTTTGTACATGACCTTCTCATTGAATATGACATCTCTACTCCTAATGATTTTTTGATTTTCATAATCCCGTAAATGATAACTAAAATCATTAACACTGTATCCAATAAAGGTACACTTCTTGGATTTTACCTCAAGCTTTGTTCTATTTTCTTTATCAATATGGACAAATTCTTCACAACCAAAAGTCTTCAAACAAGAATAGTTTACCTTTTTACCTGTCCATGCCTCCTCTAGAACTATACCATCCAAAGATCTTGAAGGTCCTTTGTTTCTTAAGTAAACAATAGTATCTACAACATTTGCCTAGAATTGTAAGGGAAAAACAACATGCAATCTCATACTCCTTGCATGCTCCATGATTGTCATGTTCATCCTTTCTGACACACCATTTTCTTGTGGAGTTCCTGGAACTATATTCTCTCTACGAATCCCATGGTATGAACAATAATCATCAAACTTCTTTCTGCAATATTCACTTCCATTATCTGATCTGAGACACTTCAACCTTTTTCCTCTCTCATTCTCAACCAAAGATTTCCATTTCTTAAAAGTATCAAAAACATCAGATTTTTGTCGAATGCAATAAAACCAAGTTTTTCTAGTTGCATCATCAATAAAATTAACATAATAATGAGAGCCACCAAGAGATCATACCTGAGTTGGTCCCCATACATATGTATGCACAAGCTCTAACCTTTCACTCTTCTTTTCTTTTCTGAATCTAAGAAATGTGACTCTCTTATGTTTTCCATAAACACAGTGCTCACAGAAATCCAATTCAATTTGTTTAAGATCTGGAAACAAATTTATTTTTTGAATTATGTACATCCCCTTCTCACTCATGTTTCCAAGCCTATGATACCATAGTGTTGTATCCACTCTTGTAGAAGCTAAAGAGATATAAGTCAGTATTACCAGTACATAAATACAATGTACCTACGTTCTCTCCTTTTTCTATCACCAATGATCCTTTGGTGACCTTCCACACCTTATCTGTATATATGGATATACAAACTTCACTTTCCAACTGCCCTGTTGAAATTAGATTTTTCCTTAGATCTAGAACATATCTTACCTTTTTCAACAACCACTGGTTTCCATTCCTTTGCTTTATTTTTACCTTTCCCATTCCAAAAAAATTTCATGGTGCATCATCACCCAAATGAACCTATCCAAAATCACCTTGAACATAATATAGAAAATGTATCCTATGGGGTGTGGCATGAAATGAATCCCCTGAATCTACTACCCAAGACTCAGAAATATTATCTACAGAAATAATCAAAGCATCTTGTAACACATCACCAGTTACATTTGCTTCCTGATTTTTCTCCTGTTGTCCATCTCTTTGTTTCTTTGGAGCTCTACATTATTTCTTCAGATGTCCTTTCTTCCCACAATTACAGCACTCTATCTTTCCCATTCTGGATTTGGATCTTCCCTTCCTAGAATTTTTGTAGTTCCCTGAGCCCTTTCCTCTATCCTTTTGTCTTCCCATGTTCTCCATGTTTAATGCATTACTTGATGTCTCACTTGTTTTTTTTCATCGCATTTCCTAGCTAAGGATAACACCAACAACATCATCAAATTTTAAAGTGTTTGAACTAGAGACAGATTTACTTACATCCATGACCAAGTCATTCCAACTTTCTTGCAATGAGCACAAGATTAGAAGAGCCTTGACCTCATAATCAAAGTCCAATTTTACAGAACTCAGCTGATTAGTAACTCTATTAAATTCATTTATATGATCCGCGAAATATCCACCTTCTGACATCTTCATATTAAATAATCTCTTCATTAGAAATACCTTATTGGATGTCGAGGTTTTTTCATACAGTTTAGCCAATGTATCCATCAACTCCTTCAATGTATTTTCTTTTGAAATATTGAAAACCATCGACGCTTCCAGGCTCAACCATATTGTTCCTAGTGTCTTTCTATCAAGAACCTCTCATTCTTCATCCTTCATGGCCGTCAACTTCTTTTCTATTCCACCCAAGGGTAGGAATAGATCCTTCTGATATAAATAATCTTCCATCTGCATCTTCCATAACTAGTAGTTTTGGCCCTTAAATTTCTTGACCCTAAACTTTCCATCTTCTGCTATTTTTCCCACTCGAACCAGGAACCCTCTTTTCCTGTGAGTTACCTTTCACTATGATACCAATTGTTAGAAAAATAGGATCGCGAAGAAATAAAATAAAAACAAATGCGGAAATAAAACACAAAATACACACAATACAATAGAGACACATATATACATGGTTCACCCAGTGTGGGCTACGTACACTAGAGAAATTGCCAGTTCCTTCCTTTTATTATCTAGCAAATGAAGGGATACAACCTACAACACACCCGTTGTAACTTCCTCTTCTTTTTCTCATAGTCTCCTCTCTCAAAATACAATATTCTCAATGATGCATAGACGTAATACACTTCCCTCATAAAATAGGGTTGCCTTCTAGGGAAAAAAATCCTAACATAACTTCTACCATCATATCTATGACCTTATAATGAATGATCCAGATTTAATATGAAATTACAATATTCATTTATAAGGAAATTTTTTCCTTCGAGGGCTTCTCCCCCAAACCCCCATCAGGGAACGTTGTCCCCCAAACCCTTCGGGGCCCTCTTTCCCCTGGACCCCCCAGCTGGGGGGATGAGCCCCCCGGACCCCGCAGGGGGGGAAAGACCCCCCTACATACCCCCTGTGTGGAGGGGTTTATAGTATTCTGGGGTGTACATTCTTCATGGGTTATAAACACGACTGAAAAAAAAAGGCCTATGAAATAGAAAGATAATCAGGCTCCACAACCAACAGTAAAGGTAATGTTGGGTTGAAGCTTTATACTATCACCTAGGTTGGGATGCCTTTGAGTAGGTACAGTCACGAGTCAAGATAAAAATCGGAACAAAAGTATTAAATCTATAAATAGACAACAAGAAAAAATTAAAGCAGGAAATATAAATAATAAATTTACAAGTGTACAAAAAAGACAAACTAGGGAAGTGAGAATGGAGTCCTTCATCCCTAGTATGGTTTCCAAAGAAAATGTTGATTAAAATAAATGGAATTCCTTCTCACAACATTTTTTCAAATCTTGTTTGGCTAAGACAAGATAGGCGGGATTATTACCCTAATTAATAGCCTTATTACAAATTTAGTTAACTATTAAACTATTTACTTAAATACCAACGACTGTATTTTTATCATTTGTAAAATGAAAACTAAAATAAATAAGTTTGATTTTTTTAGATAATAATTTGAACGAGAAGAAAAATCACACAATCTGATAGAAATAAGAAAGACCAAGAGAGTTGCAAAACCATCAACAATTTTATTCATTCATTCTGTAATAGCCAATACACTTCACATACTTTCAAAGTATAGATTAGATGAAATCCTATCAACCTAAGGTAACACACACATAGGTCGTCGATGCTTTCAAATCAAAACAAGAATGATAAGAAACAACCACAACTTGCACTCTGTTATGACTCAGCACAAGAATCATATTTATTATTGAGAAACTAATCCAGAAACCAAAAGAAGTTTGCAAACTATCAAATGGACAATCAACCTAGAAGCATATCAGAATTCAATGCTCCTTAGTCCTATATTTTTTTCACCTTCAACAGACCCTGCTATCACAAGATGTGTCTCAGCTTAGAAATCAAAGATGAATGAAGTAGTAATGAAATATCTCTTGGAAGTAAGAGCAGACCTTATCAACGCAATGTGTTCTCCTCTTTTACTTTGTCCAGCTTACCCCTTTAAACATCACCAGGGTAGTTGAATCATTCAACCACTTTTAGTTAACTCATTAACTAACAATTTCTTAGTTAATAGGAGTTATGTTAAGTAAATTAAATAATAATAATAATATGATAAGGCTACTAAATAAAACTAATATGTGGGAACCCCCTATTTCATTTGGACCAATTAATGAACCATTTATTCCTTGTAACTTCCACCTTAGATGAAAGACACATCAACTTGCTACATCATACAACCCATGTCATTAAAATACATACGATGCAATAAAAGGCCCCTTGTCACTCCATGTGGAAATCATTAATTTTACCAAAATTTAACCATTACGTAAATCTGTCCAAAATATAGAATTTTCAGAGTATGAGTTGTCCCCAGATAAAGTGAAAATAATTTTATACACATATACTAAAATAAACCAACCAAATTATGAAAAACCATATTTGATGTGAGAGGTTTCCCCTCTCTTGCTATGACTACTTTCAACCCTTTCATTTCTCCCAACTAATGAACCTGCCTTAGCAAATTTCTGATCACTTCCCTGCACATGTGAAGTGAATGAATGTGATGACTCATGTGATGAATTTGACTCAACTACTACTACTTTCTCCTTCTCTGGACTATCCTCAAGATTGGTGATCTTGGCCTTGGCTTGATGGTCATGTGAGTCTTGGGATATAGGTTGTTGATGCAAGGAAGGAGAAGTAGGTCAGGCATGTAAAGGATGCTATTGAGGGTGATCAATATTTGGCCAACCATCTGATTGTTCAGAAAGAGAATGTACAACCTTTTTCCATCCATCATGTTCTATTCTAACTAAGGGATAAGAAACATGGTTTGGGACTAGATTACCGATACTTGGATGAGGGTTCTCAGGTATAAGTGGAGGTCTATAGGCTTGTTGGACAACCAAGTTGAGAAAACCTATCTGTAGCAACTGATTAAATTCTTTTGAATCTGCATCAAAATGTATAGAAAATCAGAGCCTCTTATTACCTCTTTTCCAAGGATCTAGTCCTTTACCTTTATTCTTTCCTCTCCTGCCATGAATTTTCCTGTTGAAAAGCTCATGCTAATATACATATACATAGATCAGAACCAAAGTTCAATTGATAATTCATCTAAAACTTTGCAAAACAAATAATTTAAACATGGCTATGTTCATAAAAATACACATGCCATCAATCATCATGCAATTCATGTTATCAAAGCTATCAATCATTTAGAACAAGGATTTGGAAAGGGCTTTGGAATTAAATGATAAGATTTGTAATGAGTGGAAAATGGTAAGTATGACAGGAATGTAAAGTGGATTATTCTCTTCCATGACAATCTTTCTTAATACCTCATGATCAAGTGCATCAAGTCTCAATCATATTACTTTAGCTAGAAAACACTGTTACCCCTGAACAAATTAAATATCTCTCTTTTGATCAATTTAATTCTGCAAATATTTTACACAACTATAATTAAAGCATGGGAATAAAAGGGAAATTTGGGAAAATGAATTGGGATTGTAATGAGTGAAAAGTGTTACTTATGATAGGGGAATTCAAAATGAACATGCATTAATTCTATAGTTTATGATCATATTTATCCTCAGTCATTTATGATAAGCATAATTATAACCACATGTAATCTCAGGGTTTTAAACATGCACAATATGCAACTCATCATAATCCGTTATTCCATAACCAAATTATTTTTTTTGACACCAATAGTATTTATTTAAAGTGTTCATTATCTTTTTCTCATCACGCTATGCACAATAGTCAAGATTTCTTCACTTTTGTTCCAAAACTTTGATTTTCCTCAATTACAAAGTGATATCATTGTTGTGATTAATTTATAAATTTTGATGTTATTCCACAATGCAAACCATTAAGCATCATTCCCATCACATACCAATCATTATGCTTATTATTCAAATGACTAGCTTCATCATATATCAACCCCTTATCAAGCAAATCCAAATTCTAGCTAGGTAATTTTTAGTTTGTGACAACCGTTATTTTATCCAAACCATAAATCCAAATATGCATCGCATACATGACAAAATAAACTCAGAGATATTGAGGATTTTAAACCCAAAAATCTATTTTTAAAACTTGGTTGGACTCTCATGCAAGAATTACAAACCCAGTTCGTAATCAAACTCATATTTTCAACTACCATTCATTGAGTGTTGTGTATTAGTTTGTGGGGTCTCTCCAATTTGGAAAATCGATAACCCATAACCTGCATGAAACCCTATGCATGCAACCATAATGAAGAGACTAGAACCCTGTGTTGTAAGACCAAGTTTGAATAATAGACAACTGAGGATAAATGCATACAAGACTAGTAGTACCAAACACTGCAGATGAAAACTAGAATCACAAAGAGCACAACAATAGGTGGTTACAACCCTTAACCATTCAATCAATGAAACCCCAAATTCATGCATGCTTATATTAACCAGGAGCATCATTTGTTTGGGCTTGCACAATGCATGTAAATAATACAAACCCCAACTCAAAATGAAGCAAAACCACCATTCACCAAACTCAATGAAAGAAGTCGTGGGGTGAAAAAAACCAAATAAACAAACCCATGGAAAAAGATACACCTCTCTTTCATATGATAGTTGAAAAACAACTAAACCCATGAGCTACAAAACAGAATAAGACAATATATATATGTCCCAAAATAGAGATAATAGGTGGAAAGTAAAATGCACAGAGCTCGTCCCCGAGGTGTAGGACAATCGGTGATGGAGTGTGTTGTTAAGCCACTTTGTGTTGTTAAAGTCACCGATTCGAAACCTGCGGGGACAAAAAATCCAACCATGTTAAGGGTTGGTGTGGCTCAGGCCGGGTGTGATCCCCAGGTGATTTTGACAACTTAGATGCCCTTGAGTCGTGGTTTCTCAAGCCACAGGTTAATCACGTAGCCAACAGGTCCCGCACAAATTAACAAACAAAAAAAAAATGCACAGAGCTCAACAACCGTTATCTGCAACTCTTCATCAAATGCCTTTTGACTTCAACTATTCGTCTCCAAAAACAACACATACATTTTCGTTCAACTAGGAGTACCATTATTTACATTTCCATAATCATAACATGAGAACAATCAAATTAACAAGCACAACACATCATTCACAGAGACACAAGTAAATTATTAAGCAAGGAACAACATTAGATGAAAGGGAGTCGAAACCTTGGTACCTGGAGTTGTGTGGTACTTATTTTATTTTGAAATAGTTACAACAGTTACTTCTCGGTGTGCAAACCCTCATTCAAGCTCAAAATGGATCAGATGCCAAATCCCAAAGGTGGTAACCCAAAAAAAACAAAGTGTAATAACTATTGCTCACATCACACTAGGGTGGCAGCCAACATTAATCCCTTACAAACCCCAAATATTACCACGTCAAAACCTCAAGCATCCGATGAATTCCAAGTGTATTCCATGTCATATGACTTCACATGCCATATACATTGCTACCTACCTCATTAAATACCCATAACGTTTTTCCTTGAATAGTCTGCAGTCAAGGTGCATGATATATCTCATATACACTAATGCTTCCAAACCTTTACCATACAAAAAACTCTAGAATCCATTGCAATTACCAACAACAAGGCTGATGTCATTCATATCTTGTAACTCATATGATATGTGTTGAAACTTATACATGTAATCAATGGTATACATATGATCGACATACTATATTCCTATGAAAATTGAACACCCTTTTTCAAATAAATTGCATCATATTTATCAAGGAGTTGTGAAATAAAACTTATCATAAAAATGGCATAACAATTAGTAATAAATATAATGACCTTTTTTTCCATTTGAAACCATAGGCCTGCGAACATAGAAATTGTGAACCCTATTTTGATAACGATTATGTACAACATTAATACTCAAAATTAGAATTGCATAGGGAATTTTAGTAATCTTTTGATGCAAATTGTTATCAATCACATGAATTGAGAAGAAAATACCAAGATCATGTCGTATCAACAAAATGTATGCCTGCCAATCACATAAGTTCCCAAGTATCCTTTTAATGAGATCCTCTTTGAGTTTTTTAAACAACACTATAGGGGGTCCCACTTATTAGTTTACTTAGTATGTATATATATATTATTTTTTCAAAAATTATATGTTCCTTGCAATTATTTGCAGGATGGTGACTTCATGATGATTTTAAGAGTTAACATATGGCACTTTGATTATCAAATAATATTGTAGTCATAATATGAACATGAAATCCAAGCTCCCAAAAGTTTATGAATCTAAATTGCTTCAATACCTGCTTGAACAACGCCACAATATTATACTTCGGTGGTCGACAGAGAGAATACCTTTTGTTTTTTGCACAACCACACCAAAGGTCTAGTGCTATAGTGAAACACATACCCAGAAGTGGACCTTCGGTCATCTCCGTCGCCAGCCCAGTCAGAGTTGGTGAAGTCGACTAGCAAATCTGAACTATGACAATATTTGATACCAAAGTGTAGGGTACCCTTTAGATATTGAACAATGTGTTTGAATGTTTTCCAATGGATTTCTCTGGGATCTTGCGTGAATTGAGAAACCACACCAATAACAAAGAAGATATTAGGTCGACTATGAGTAAGATAAATAATACTCCCAACCAATTTTTGATAGAGTGTATCATTTACAATAGGTGTTTGACAGGTTTTAGTAAGCTTCACTCTAGACTAAAAAGGAGTGGCACAAGGCTTGCAATCAACCATCCTAAAACGTGTCAATAGATCGATTACATATCTATATTGGGAAATAAAAAAACCATCACATAGTGGTAATACTTGAAGACCAAAAAAAATAATGTAGAGTGCCAAGATTTGTCATGTCAAAGGAGTCAACAAGTTGTTTCTTCAATCTAAATATCAAAGAATTAGTATTTCCAGTAATGATTAAGTTATCAACGTATACAAAAACAATCAAGGTGTCTCCTTTGGAGTGGATAACTTACATACTATGATAAAATTCATATCATTTGAAGCCTAGCCAAAGAAATAAAATTTCAATCTTAGCATACCAGGCCTGGGGGGGCTGGTTCAAACCATAAAACAACTTCTTGAGTTGACATACCAAATTGGAATCCATCATAAAGCTAGGTGGTTGTTCAATATAAATTTCTTCAGATAGGTTTCCATGAAGAAAAGATCTCTTTACATCCATCTGATGAAGCTACCATCCAAAACGTGAAGCAAGGGAAAAAATTAAGCGAACCGAGTTCATATTTTAAACAGGAGAAAAGGATTCATTGTATTCGATGCCTTCCTGTTGAGAAAATCCCTTCACGACGAGGTGTTCTTTATGTCCTGTAGACCCATCGACACTTCACAGTGTTCTTTCCATGAGTTCAAGGAACCAAGTCCCAGGTTTTATTCTTCGACAAGGAATCAATCTCAGTCTTCATGGTCTGTTCCCATTCGGGTCGTCTTTCGGCATCATAGTAGGTAATAGGATCATAGGTTTCAAGGAAACAATTCAAGAGGGAAACACTGGCATGTTGCTTCTGAATTTGTGTTTGTCATTTTTAGGAGGAATCTCCAACATTAGCTCCAACACATTCAATGGTCTTGGCATACCAACAAGGTATACAGGAAATAGATGAGTTGTGGTTCATTTCAGGAGAAGGATCAGAAGTCGGAGGGTCTACAGTCGGTGGACCAGTCGAAATATAAGATGTTGGACTAGTCAACTCAGAGATTGACGATTAAGTTGAAATAGGTACAGGATTTGATGGACCGGTCAAAGAAATTAAGAGAGGAGCAAGAGAACTAGCATCAAGGGCAGACTCCTGTAGCAATCTAGAGGAGGCATTCAACAACTTGACTCTGAAAGAATTCTCATCAAACCAAGCATTGTGTCGGATAATAATTTGTCGTCGGATAGGATCAAATATTCAATAGGCTTTCGACTCTTTATAGTATCCCTTCATGATGCAAGCATGAATCTTTACATCCAATTTCTTTCGAAAATCATCAGGAATGTGAGCCTAGGAAACACATATGAACACACAGAGGTGTCCAACAGAAGGTTTCTTCCCATACCATCATTTTAATGGAGTCATGGAAGGAACAAATTGAGTCGAGATGTGATTGAGAAGATGATTGGAACAATACACCACTTCAGCCTAGAAGCAAGGAGGCAGGTCTTTAGCCTACATAATACATCTAACCATTTTGACTAATGTCTGATTCTTACATTCTACAAATCCATTTTGTTGTGGTGTGTGAGGAACCAACCTCTTCCAGTCAATACCAAATGGAAGTGGGTAATATTCAAAGAGTCGATTGACATACTCGCCACCATTTTCAGATCTTAAGAACTTAATGGGTTGACCACATTTATTTTGAGTAAAGGCCCAGAATTATTTGAACTTCTCAAAGACAATATTTTTATTCTTTAGGAAAAAGACCCATGTGAAACGAGAGAAATCATCAATGAAAGTCAAAATGTACCTTGCATATGCCAGTG
>JASDQU010274546.1:0-15097 GCA_032191745.1 Picea mariana
GTTTAATGTATATTGGTTCATTAATTAATTAATTAATTAATTGTCCTGATTTAATATTTGTTTAATGTATATTAGTTTAATTAATTAATTAATTAATTTCATGATTAAATATTTGGTTAATGAATTTGAGTTTAATAAATTATTAATTTATTAAATGGAGACTTAATGTATCGAATGATGGAACCATTAAAGAGAAAGGGGATAAGGTAGATGACACTTAATAGAGAGATAAGGTGAGTGAGACTTAATGAAGGTAGAAGGCAGTGAATGAGAGAGGAGGGAAAGGAGGATAAGAGAGGGGGAAAACACTCGAGAAGGGACTTTTTCTTTTGGGAGATCATCATTTTTCATAGGAGATGATTGTATTGCTGGTTTGGGGTTGGAGTAGCTTGCTGAGGATGGTACTACTGGTTTTTGTTTGAGGAACTTGTTGGAGTTTGGTGGACTGAGATAGGGGGAACATGTTGCTAGGATTTTTGGGCTCGGGGGCCAGGAATCCTAGAGCTATGGAGCCGGAGAGGCTCTGTTCCTAGCTGTCTGGGAGGAAAAGATTCATTTTTGGGCAGAGTTTGGGCAGAGAAGCTTGGGCAGAGTTTCAGCTTCAGCTTGGACATACAGAGTTGGGGAAACAACATCACTTGAGAGGTATTTTCATTATTATGGCATGTTCATTATCGTTATGATCGTTCATTATTTTACTATGCTGTGTATGTTATTCAATATGTTATTTCTATCATGCTGCTCATTTTTTTTGAATTTTGCTGAACCATGAACTATTATTTTGCTGAATATAGAACCGTAAAGAAATAATGATAGAAATTTTATGTTTAAATTGTGAATTTTAGGTTATGTTAGATAGGACCTTACAATATCACACAGTAAACCGTCTGTTTCTTCTTCTTTCCTTGAAACTACATTTTCCACCACATTTTATTTTCCTTTTTGGTAGACAATTTCAAAGTCATAATCTGGCATCTTTTTAACCAATTTTTGTTTCTCTTCTAAAGAAAATTGTTGTTCGAGGGAGTACTAAACTATCATGATATATTTTTACCTTGAAGTGTCTTCCTATTATGTAAGGGTGTCATTTGTTAAATGCATGTAATATTAACTACATTTCCTTTTCATAAATGGGTTTCAGTAAGTTATTTCTTTTAATATAACTACTCTTAAAGGCATGGGGCCTTTCTTCTTGCAATAAAAGTGCACCAATGTCATGCCTTAAGGATTCACACTTCACCATAAAGGTTTTTTGTGAAGTCGGATGTGGGTAGGACAAGATTTGTACACAAATCATCCATAATTTTTTCAACATGTTTGGTTGATTCTTGAGTCGAAGAAAATGCCTCATTTTTTAATAATGATGTTAGAGGTGCAACTATTTGACCACAATTATTGACAAACTTGCTATAACAACCCATAAATCCTAGGAATCTTCTAAGATTCTTCATGTTTTTTGGAATTGGCCATTCCATCGTAGCTTTAATTTTGTTAGGGTCCACTTTTGCATTTTCATGAGATACAATATGACCCAAATATTCCATTTATTGAATCCCAAAGGTGTAATTGGAAGGCTTCACACATAGTTCTTGTTCTTCCACACATTTTAAGGTCGTGTCAACATCTTGTACATGCTCTTCCCAAGGTTTGTTGTAGATTAGTATATCATAAAAAATACTAACAAAAAACTTTTGAGGAAGGGTTTGAAAATAAAATCCATCAAGCTTAGAAATGTGGAAGGTGCATTAGTAAGACCAAAAAACATAACTAAAAACTCATAATGACCTTCATGTGTTCTAAAGGTTATTTTGGGGATGTCTTCTTGCCTCATTCTGATTTGATGATATCTAGAATGAAGATCCAACTTGATAAACATAATTGATCCTTGCAATTTATCTAATAATTCATCAATGGCAAGAATAAGAAACTTAACTTTAATGGTCATTTTGTTGAGCCCTATATAATATGGACACATATGCCATGAATCTTCATTTTTGTAAACCATCACCACTTGTGAAGAGAAAGTACTTTGGCCAGGTTCAATGATGTCAACGTTTAACATTTCTTGAACTATATGCTCAATCTCACTCTTTTGTGCATTTGGCTACATGTAAGGCCTAATGTTAGGTGGTACACTTACCGGTTGCAAACGAATAACATGTTCATGATATCAAGTAGATGAAAGAGACTTAGGAATCTCTATAAATACCTTGGAATGATTTTCGATAACTTTTTGGAGATCCACATGAAAAAATGGTCTAGATGTTTGAACATTTAGTGAAAAAAATTGTGTAATTACACCACAGTGTCCCTTGTTTAGAAACATTTTCATGCTATTAGAGATCATAACTTTAGAGGGTTTCCCTTGGATACCTATGAGTTTAATTTCCTTTCCTTTCAAGGAAAATGTCATGAAAAGTTGTCGAAATTTAAGAGCCATTCTTCCCAATGAATCTAACCATTGGCCCCCAATACAAAATCAACACCACCCATTTAGATTGCAATCATTAGACTATCCAATCGATACTCCCTCATAGTGAACTTAATACTATAGCACTTCCTTGAACAATTTATGATGCCTCCATCTGCAATCATTATTGGAAACTTAGGTTGCAGATGTATAAATAAATCGAGAAGTTTCGTTGATTTTTAATTAATGAAGTTATGGGTACTACGAGAATCAATCAACATTGTTACCTTTTTCTTTTTTTGTACATCCTTCTATCTTGAGATTTTGATGAGTGACTATGATAGCCAAGCATGAAAAGATATTATTGGAGTAGCCTCTTCCAATTCTATATCTTGTGACGGTTCTAGTTCTTGATATTATTCCTCTTCACAAGACATGTAAAATCCTTTCCTCTCACCACATTTATGCCCCTTACTATACTTGTTATCACAGTTGAGACATAGTCCCTTTGTTCTTCCTTCATCCATTTTTCAATATGTCAACCTTGTAGGTTGAGTGAAGTTAGGAGAGGAAATGTTCTTGTTTCTATAGTTGTTAGTAGGCACCCTTCTAGTATCCATATTTTTACTTTCCACTTTCCTTCCCACACTAAAATCATGCTCTAGGGATTTAGGTTCGAAGAGATACACCTTGTTTCCCCCTCATATGATGTGAGGAAACTAAATGGGAAACTAGTACCAGAGCCACCTTTCTAGTGATGTGGCATTCTAATTCACATGAGCACTCTTTCTCATCTCATTCATATTCAATTTAAAAAATAAAAACTTGTGATTTGGCCTAAATTTATATGGTCGAATTCGAGTGGAAAATGCCAAAACTTAAAAAGTTTAGACAACGTCAATGTATTTCAACACGATCATTAATATAAGTATGAGTAAATAAAGTAAATAAATATCTATTATTACATATGAAGTTTGTATGCTTATGAAGTTTGTATGCATCTAATGATCGATTTGCAAAAACACTGCAAGTTTTGCTTTTTCATATCCTCATGGAGTAGTGTAATGAAAGTTCATTTTCCGATGTGTGAGATGGAATTTCCCTTTGGATCATTGTGAATTAGATTCTTGAACAAGTACATTGGAGCACCACCACATGCCAATTGTTTCCATACTTGAAATTAGAAGTCTTTGTATGAGCAATTTAGTTGTGGCTAAAAGGCATGTAAATGGTTTTTTTTGCTTGGAGTTGATGCTGACATACAAGATATATTTGAAAAGCGGTGGAGACAACATGTATAGATAAGGAAAAAACTAATGGTGATATAGAATAGAGAATAATTATTGTTGATGTGTCTAGGTTGGATTGTTTATCTTTTAGAAGCATTTCATATTGATTGTTATTTTGACTACAAAAGGTGACAATGGCACCAATAGTGTTAAACAACAACAATAGAAAGAGAAGTACTCCACGCTTTGAGAATTAGATAGAAAAATGAATGAAAAGCCTCTTCAATGGGGAAACCTCCTTTTACAACATATCAAATGCACAAGATGAGATTCTCACTAAAACTAGGTATTTGTAGTATATACAGGAGACCAAAGGTATAATAACAATTAAAGGGTCTAGCCAATAAATAATGATGACACTAATATAACAATATAAATGTAACAACTCAATATATAGGGTTTAATATGCCCCTTTCCTTCAAACATGTGTTTCCCTCAACACTTGATTAGTTGTGGATGTTTCTGCATGAAGAACTCATCTTCCCATGTCACCTCTTTTACTAGTAGGTTTTTCCACTTGATGAGGTATTCTATAATTGTTCAATTTCACAATTGATAGATCCTTGTTTCAAAGATTGTTTATGGTCCTAGTATGATTTTCCCTTCTTCATTAATCTTTGGTAAAATAGTCTGAACTATGATATTTTCACTAATTATATTCTTTAAGAAAGAAACATGGAAGATTGGATGTAACAACGAAGATGGAAGCAACTCCAATTCGTAAGTCACACTTCCAGTCCTCTACAACACCTTATAGAGACCATAGTACTTGGGTGCTAATTTATTATCCTTCATTTATTTCTTGGGGGACATCTATTTGTATGATTGTAGCCTCGGATATACCCAATCCCCTACTTCAAATCCCCTTTCATCATGATGTTGATATGTTCGTTGTTTCATCCTATAATGTGTTATAGACAAGTTGCCCTTCAATAGTTGGAGAACATCTTGTTGGATCTTTATGTGGCCCTCCACTGCTTCAACCTTTAGTCTCCCTCTCAAGGGTAATGTGATGGATGAAAGATGAAACAAATAAAAAATAAATGTTAGAGAAACTTGAAGAACTAGAACCATGAAAAGCAAAAATTGACCAATATATAGCTACCAATGGATCAATATATTGATAGGCTAAACACCGTAGATAAATGCATGGACTTATGAGTCCCCTCTTCTTCCTTGGGAGGGCTCTTGAGTTCCCTCATAGAGATCTCTTCTCTTCATACAATTGAAGAAATGATAATGGTAAAGAATACAATGCCAATTCCCTTAAGAGGTGAGTGGAATGGCCTATTACAATTGTGCTTGAATGATTCAAAGAGAAAAGAGGATTCTCAAAGAAGAAATCTTTCAGCTTAACAATACTTTCAAATTCTTATTTTCTTAGCACACCCATGGCACATATTTATAGCATCTATTCATGGCAAGATATAATTGGTTCATAGTGTGAACAAGGGGCCTTTTAGGGTACTTCCTCGCCCTTGACCAGCCTCCAAGCTAGATTTCGCTCAGATATGAGTGTAAAATCATGTTGGGGTCAGACTAGAAGTGGTTGAGGGGCCGACAAGATCCATAAATTATTCGTTAATAGAAGTGTGCGGATTTTCTCGTAGACAGTCGCACATCTTGTGCATAGTGCACGTTGAGACCTGTGTTAGCCTGCGCACTGTGCGCACGCTTCCTTTGGTGAATTTGCGCACTTTGATTTTTGATCCAAGTATATAGTTTTTTTTCCTTTTGATGGATTTTGGTGTTGAAGGTGGAGTAATTGTTGTTGGCACTGATGTTTTTCTTCAACCATTGTATGCAATGTTGCGGACAATTTTTCAGTGATAACAGATGTCCCCTGATGTGTGAGGCTAGGAGCATATGTATAGATGAAATACATCAATGTTTCTTTTGCTGAGAATGCCACTGTAAGGAAGAGTGAAGAGAGGAACTGTAAGAGCGATCCACCAGAGGGAGAGGGAAAACTGTGGGACCCAAAACTTTCTCTAGGGAGAAAAAATAAAATCTGTGTACAAACGAGGCGAGCATGCCCTATGCTCATGTCATGAAACCAAAATGTGGAACTGTAACTGATGATGAATGTTGATGTAGATAACTACAGCGCCCTTAGGGGCAGTTGATAATGACAAATGACATTTCTGAATGGTGAATAGGCTCTGAAATGAGTCAAGGATGACTGTAAGAATTGTTGATGACTCGTAGGTATTGATGGCCCAACAAATTTAGAGGTCTTCGCATGGTAGGAAACAACTGCAATAGTCACATAGTAAGGCCCACCTTAACATCATAGTTTGTTGAAGTTGAATGTTATGGGGGTTAACTGAATCAAAAAGAAATGATGATTCTCTCTGTGTTTCCCGAGACTCCTCATTGAAAAGGTAATGAGAGTCAAGATATTGCTGCCCTTTTGGAAACTGTGTTGATGTCGACATGAAGGGAGATGTGACGCCAAGAAGCTAAGGGTTGCTTGAAATCCACTGATTAATAGATGATATCAGGTACTGATGAGAAACATGAACAAAGTCAAGATGTTGTGGGATTCAAGACTGCCCTTGGTTGGGGAATTTTGAAGGATGACTGGCAAAAACCATAAAACTGGATCTAGTGTCAGGGGAACAACTAGATATGGGGTTAAACTATGTCAGAGGCTAACAAAGTGGGAAAACTCAGAGATTGTGAGTACATGGACTTGGGATACTCGGGGTTTTTTAACGATGTTGGTATGAAAAAAAAGTGGATGCCCCAACCAAGGGAGACATGGGTTGCTTTGCCAGGAAAAAGAAGGCCATCAAGGATGACAATGAAAAAACTATGTATATGTTGGAAACAAAGGATTTTTACAATTACCAAAGAAATAAAGAATAATTTGGGTTGAGTATACAGATACAGAAACGGGTGCCCCAATGAAAGATGGCTTGGCCCGTATAGAGCACAAGTTGTGAAAGAGAACTGGTGGAGGGTGGGTTTTTGTATTAGGTAAATGGATGGAGGACAATCTGCAGATGGGAAAACTGATGGTGAATGAGATGGAGGGCTAATGAAACTGCGGAGATGAAGTCAATAGAACTAAGATGATGTGACCTGGGAGTCCATTGCGAAGGTTAGCAATATGATGAGAAGAAGGATGGGGTGCATTCTCGAAAATGAAAAATATTATCGGGACTCCCAAACCTAGGAGGGTGAAATCAACATGAGTGTCAAGTTTCCAAGGGGAACTATGAATGGGACAACTCATGTGGGAGAGAGTGCTACCGGTTGACAGTACCCAAATGTGGTAAAGGTGAAGATACTGCAGAGCCGAATGTAGGGACCCTAAAGGTAAATGTCAAATGGTGTGATTGGGATATGCAATTGTTAACAGAGGGAGAAACTACATGAAAGTGTGTAACATATACCTGAAGGGGCTATAAGCTTGTTGAACAAGTACCTACACACATGAAAACCAAATACCCAACGTGAACAATATCTGAAAAGAATATATGACAGCTATATGATTAAAACTAAAAGTGAGCATGCATACCTAAGCATCGCCTGAGAAAAATGCTCCTTTAGGGCCAAGTGCCGATGATAACTCGAGGAATGTGAATGTGTAGATGGCAGGATCAGGATCCCGTGGATGAGAATGGATCAAAAAGCGGAGGCTTTGGGATCTTGTAATAGAGTGTGGAAGTTGGGAAAAAAGAGCTATATATGGATGGTGGGCCCACAATGCCACATCATTTGTACATGCCACTATTGTTGAGTTGACGAGATAGCTGTGAGGAGATTTCAAGATTGCGGGAGAGTGAGACTACTGATCCGGGAGTGGCGAGAGACAGGTTAGTGGTCCTATCATCCTGCACCTTGTGAATTTCATATTTTGCAGGTAGGGGTTGGACAGAGGGTCGTGCAGGGGGTTTTAAGGGTAGGGGCTCACAAGTGCACGAGAAAAGGGGGAATACCCATGCATATGTGCACAGGTATAACACATTTTCTCTCACATCATGTGCGGTTGTCCTTGAGGTAGCCGCAGATGTGAGCGTGAGGGTGGGACAGATAAGCATGCATGGGGCGCATGAGATGTGTGCCTATCTGGCTGACAGTTGCACACGTATGTGTGGTTGTATGTTAAACAACTGTGCATTAGTGCATAAATGTACGGTGAACAGGTGCGCACATGTGCGCAACTGTCTGGGGGAAATCCGCGCATTATAGGCATGCTAACGGTTTGTGATTTTTTGATATTTTTATGCTTTTTGATGGATTATGTTCGTTGATCAGATATTTATGTGTGGATGCAGGTGATTAGCAGAGCATATAGCACAATGTCGGTCCACTAGCGAGAGCGCGACTGGGACCGGTTATGAGAGGTTGCAAGGGCGCAGCCGGGCGTATAGAGACACTTGGCAGCCTACGAGTTGCTCAAGTTCTTTGACTTCCCTTTGATACTATCGCAAGAGTACTTGCTACTATTTTTGGTTAGGGTGTGGAGCATTGATCTACATTGCTTCATCGTGAGGGGGGAGCAACTAACATTCTCTGCTATAGAGGATGTATACTTTCTAACAGGGCTCCCATTCCATGGGATGGCCCTAGCCATTGATCCTCATTTGCCTGGGGAGGATCGGGTGGAGACCATTGCGGCAAGACACTGTACAGGGCTGAACCTATGTCAGGTTCGATTGTTCGTATCAAGGCCCTCGATGACCTCTTGATTGAGTTCATCACAGCGATGGTGATGAGGATCTATGAATCCTTGGATACTCAACGGATCACTAGTGTTCAGCTGAGGGTGGTAGGCCAGGTCCTGGATGGGGACCTGTTTACATGGGGTGTGTTGATGCACACCAAGATTTTGTCCCAGCTGAACTAGTGTCGGCGAGCCGACTATAGTGACTTTACATTCGAGTCCATGCTAGTGGCTTGGTTTTTGGAGAGGGTGTCTCTACTATTCCCGCATATTCTACTGGAGCCAGCGGGGCAACGAGATCCACGATTGATGCGGTGGGCCCATGTGTTGTCCCGGCATGGAGGAGGTGAGAGTGGTCACTACTTCACAGCCACGTTTGCACGAGTGTGGCTCTAGATGCCATAGGTGATCTTGTGTTATCCATACGCGGGTATGAACTATCAACAGGATCCATACATGGTGCTTCCTCCCGGAGAGGACTGGGACTAGAGAGGTATTTGTTGTATTTTTTGTGTTTTGTGATTTTGATAGATAGCATTTCACATATATGTATATGGATGTTGACACTATCTCTGGTGTTTTTTTGCAAATGTGGGACCCCGAGGACGAGATAAAGAGGTCGTCGAGGAGCCATCTCGACGGGAACCGGCTCGACAGGAGCCTGCAAAGCCGAGGGTCGGACAAAGGCATCGATGAGACAACGTTGGTGCTGGACCAGCTAGAGAGCCACAGGGGGATGCTGCGGCAATGTTGGAGGATCTGCGCAAACGGTTCAAGTGGGTCATGTAGGGTGTTCCTGAGGGCATATGGGCCCACATCTAGGGCGAGGAGGTCTTGGACCAGTGTGTGGGAGTACTAGCAAAGTAGCAAACTTTGATCCGCAGAGAAGCAGTGACGGGGGCAATGATGACTGGTCGGCTGCCTCCTGGAGCTAGAGGGCCCCCAACTGGTGGGGCGCCTCCGGATAACAAAGGACTTGGGAGGGAGTGTTGGGGCACCTTGAGTGTCATTTTTGTATGTATATGGGTTTATGGGCCCAGTTTTGTATAGGGTATACCCATTTTTTGTACTTATAGGGGTGAGGGGACTCAAGAGCCTACAGGCAATTGTATATGTATATTTTTTGTAAAACATTGGGGACATTCATGATATATATATGATGGATATATTTTGGATCATTCATGTCTTTATGCTTTAGTGGTAAGCTACAAGACCACCGTAACTGACTCTTGCAACATGGAACTTGGGCACTCCTAACTTTTCCACCAGTTTCATAACACACTGAGATTGAAATAGCCATGTTTTCTCAGGCCTGGTTGTAAATGATATTCCAAAGAAGAGGAGATCCGGTACATACAGATTAAAGTGGCGATGAAAAGGCCGAAGCTGGGAGCTCCATTGCCACATTGCATTAGCTCCAAGGCCATGAATAAGAATTAAAGCAGGTTTGTTGTTGGTCTCTTTAGGGACCCAACAATGCATTTTCGTACCATCATCCAATTCGATTTGCTTTGATTTCATTCCAGCACTCGCAAAGTAGATACGAAAACATCTATTTCCTGAAGTTGTGAAACTAAAGCAGCCTGCCATGGTTTAGGGCTGTCACTCATATGGGTAGGGTCTACCCATATGGGTAGGCGTCAAGGCTTGTAGGGGCGTTTTAATGGAGTTTTACCGTTCACGTTGCCTTTCTATTTAGGGGAAGATAGATTTTGACCGTGCAGACCGCCTTTCTGTTGAGGGGAAGACAGATTTTGAGAGTTCTCTGGATTGCTAGGAGTCAGGACTACAATGAGAAGAATACTAACTTGATAGATTGTGATGAACTAAAATTTACAAGTGCTTAGAGCGAATTTCCCAGCCACATTGAGAATGTGAATGCTTAATAAACGCCCAATTATATTTAAACCCCGATCTTCATCCGTTCAAATAATAATCAAATAAAACCATGGTTTAGAGAAAGAAAAAAGTAACAGAAAACTGCGGTGACGAGTTGTTATTAAAAAGGATTAAGATTGAAACTAATATATATCATACTTAAAATTAACCTGCTCATATACCAGGATTAAGATTGAAACTAACATATACCATACTTATAATTAACCTAGTCAGATACCAGGCTTGGTGGACAGAAGGGCATCCATGCATTCACAAGAAATTGAAGAGAAACTTCTGAAAAAGCCAAGAAAAGAGCCAATCCAAGGTCTTAACCTAATCGACTGGCACCAAAAATTGGACCTGCTGATACTTTCTAATAATGGCTCCAATTCAGAGCAATTATGATTTCTGGAATTCGAATACAATTTTGCAAAGCTAATAGACAAACACACGAATTAAACTCCACCCAGAAAAATAATCCGAGAACAGAATTTTGTGCGATGATCTGACCTGGGAAACTTATCGAATCATCTTCGACCGAGCCACTTGAAGTGGTGAGTTAGGTTTCTGGCTAATAAGTTAACCCTGTTGGGCATCCACCATCATTCAAATTCTCCGGGCATCCAAGTTCCTCTCATAAATTTAATGGGTTTATCGTTCCTTATGGCTTACCTGGTATTCGCATTTTTCCTCTGTGTATATATTTTTTCGGCAACAGAAACTTTATTGAGTCTTACTAACCTTTCCTTTCCTCTGGATTTCCGATAGCTTCAATGTCATGTTGTGAATTGGAAGCTGAATCTAATTGGACTCTGACTCTTCTCATTTTTTTCTGCACATGTTTGCCATGGAATCCAATTATCGAGGAAAACTTCCTTGGTAAGCTGAATAAAAGCAAAGGAATATAACTTTTTTACTGTAGCTGGCCCAATGGTCCTGTGACTCCTGTACTTGGGCAGCAATAAACACCCAGCTGCAGACATTAAATCTTCTGCATGCTCTGGTGTGGACCGTTGGATCCAAAGTTGCCCACGACCGAGCCTGCAGAGCGTTTAATGCGCGCTTATTGTTCGCCGATGTTTATGGCTGTTACGTTCATCTATTGAAAACATCAACGTTCTCTAACAAATTCTCCAGACATGACAGTGTTGTTTACGTAACAGCCATAAAATCAGTAGAGACTTTTTTATGGAAAACGTACAATTTGTATTCAACTATCTTTGAATCGAGGACGGTGAACTGCCGTGCGATAGTGGTTCAATGGAATTTCCACTTGACCATTAAACAAAGTAGGATTCATAACAAACATGGAAAGAAAAATATAAGAACACTTGTTCAAACAGTTCAGAGTCCATCTAGATCCAACTCACAATTCACACCTGGCCAGAGAAGCTATCACAAACAATGAGGAAAGATTCATTGAAATTTGAAATGAAGTTTATGTTATTAAATCAACAATCCCAAGTAAATGTATTTGGTAAATGTATTTGGCTTAGTCTAAATTTGTTTTTGTTTATTTTTATTTTCTGTAAAATGCTAGTGTTTTGGGGTTTATTAAGATATTGAATTCATTTACGTATTTAGAAATGCAATTTAAAAAATAAAAACTTGTGATTTCTCCTAAATTTATATCTAGTGGAAAATGCCAAAACTTAAAAAATTTAGACAACTTAAATGTATTTTAGTCTATTGTATCTATGGTAAGGAGATGTTGAGGGAGCCTAAGAAATTATATGTGATCTATGGTAAGGAGATGTTTCTCATCATGCATGCATTGACCAAGTTCAAATAGTACTTGGTAGGAGGACGCTTTGTGGTTAGGACTCACTACAAGAACTTGAGGTATTTCTTGGAGTAGTGAGATCTTAACGAAAGACAACAGAAATGGGTGAGTAAGGTGCAAGGATATGATTTTGACATTAAGTATGTAAAGGGAAACAATAACGTAGTTGTTGATGCCTTATCCACGAGACCTACAACTTTCTCCATGACAGAGATCTCAACAATCTGGAAATCCATTCTTTTGGTGGAATACTCCAAGAACACCTTTGCCTGTGATCTGATGGAGGGTCTTATTCAGGATGACAGGTAGAGGGTAGTGGATGACATCATCTACTACAAAGACAGGATCTATCTTATCCTTGAATCCAAAATCAAGGATAAGATTTTGAGGGATGTACATGACGCACCACTGGAAGGGCACTAGGTGTATCTGAAAACCTATAGGAAGGTGAGGGAGAGATTTTCCTAGAAGGGTCTCAAGGAGGATGCACTTCATCATGTGAGGGAGTGCATGAATTTCCAACAGAACAAGTCATAGTTTACACATCCTGTAGGATTGCTTCAGCAATTACCAATTCTGGGGCAAAAGTGGGATAGCATTTCCATGGACTTCATCACAAGATTGCCAAAGGTGTAGGGTAGGGATTGTATCTACGTGTTAGTGGACCTATTGAATAAATATGCAAAATTGTTCACCATTCCTTCAAAGTACGGCGCATCTCATGTAGTAGATATATTCTTCAAGGAGGTGTTCAAACTCCATGGTCTTTCGAGAAACATAGTCAGTGACCGAGATATCATGTTTCTTCGTCGTTGAAGAAGAGTGGTGTCAAGAAGCTAAAACCTCATTTTTATGGACCCTACAGAGTGATCAAGAGAGTTGGGGAGGTAGCATATGAGCTGGAGAGACCAAAGGGTAGAAAAATCCACAACACCTTCCATGTATCCTGCCTCAAAGAGGAAATGGGACAACAAGTCACCGCCTCGGAAAATCTTCCTCCACCAAATGAGTAAGGGCAGTTAGTTCTAGCACCTGAGAGGATTGTTGATATCAAGGAATGGAGGCTATGGAGCAGGGTCATTCGAGAGTGCTTGGTTTTATGGAGAGGATTTCACATAGAAGACACTACATGGGGAGGAGAGAATATCTTACGACACCCTAATCTGGAATTGTTTGAGGACAAGCAATCTTGGGAAGGGAGGATTGTAATGTCCCCTTCCAATTGATTATAATCGAGGATGACTCAATAGCCTATACAACTCCCGTATGCTATAGTCAACAAGGATAAAGAGAGTCAAGGAGGTTTATTTGGTGTCAAACCCTAAAGTGACATTGAATAAAATATAAATAATTATATTTAAATGAAATTGGAGGGAAAATTAAGTAAGGGTTTGATTTGGTCAAAAAGAGGGAAAGATATAGAAAGCTCAGAGGAAGGATAAATAGAGAGGTAACCCCTCTCTTTGGCTTTATGATTTGATCTCTTGTTGATGTGTTGTTTGAGATCATTTTTCATCGGATTTGGAAAAACCCTTCCATTTTGGTTTAGTTTCAGTGGTGCAACATCCACCCTAGCTAGACAAGGAGGATTCATTCAGAGTCCTCCTTTGAGTTCATTGTGGTGTTTGGTTTCATCCTGGAGAGAGTTTGGAGGCATATTGGCTTGCACAGGGGATTTGCAGCATTTCTCAGGGGGAAACCGATCATCAGATATGCAGGTGCTAGGAGGATTTCATGTAATTGTTTAAGGAGACACCCCCATAGGTTGAGCACGCATTGTCCCGTGAGGCCCGGCTAGATGTCCAACAATCATCCTACAAGAACCTCTACAAATCAAGGGTCGCAACAGTTCACTAGTAGAGGGTCTCTTACAAAGCATACACTATTGGAACAGAGTAGTGAAGGGCTTGGGCAGCCTTGGATCAGTGGACATAAGAGATTGGCATCATTCCATGTTTTCTTGTATTGTTTTTGTAGTAGATTTTGCAGTTTCCTGGCAACCATTAGACTTGTGTGCCTAGGAGTATTTTGTAGTTTTTGTTACAACCATTAGATATCATTGTATTGCTGAGATTTTGGGATTTTCCATCCATAATAATATGCCATGGTTAACTTCTCTATTTTCTGTGTAATGGATGCATGCAATATATTTGACAATATTTCTAATTGAGCAAACTATTTGTAAGGAGTTAACAACACCATTAGTACAAGTGTTTTGTCACATTTACATAAGAAGAAGTAACAACTTTGGGACATAAAACATAATATTTCCACCTAGCCTAGTTGGGGACATTACATATATAAAACCCCTTATTAAGCCCTAGATATTGAATTATTACATTTCTAGTGTCATATTTGTATGTAGGCTAGAACCCTTGTATGCTTTCATTATAATTGTACCATTTGTCTCCTACATATATACCAAGGAGACTTAGTCTTATTATCATATTATTATATTTCATCTTGTCTTATGAATTGGATATACTGTAAAAGGAGGTTTCCCCATCGAAGAGCATTGTATCCATTGACTTTTTATCATTTTTAGGGTGTTGGATCATAGGGATTGTTACTTTTATGCTATAACTTATCTCCTATCTGTTAGAAAAACAGGACTGTGGAGCAATAAAATAAAACAAATGCAGAAACAAAACACAGAAGATACACAATACAAGAGAGACATGGATTTACGTAGTTCACCCAGTGTGGGCTACGTCCACCAGAGAAATTGTTAAGTCCTTCCTTTATTATTATCCAGCAAATGAAGGGATACAACCTACAACAAAAGCCACTGTAACTTCATCTTCTTTCTCTCACAGTCTCCTCTCTCAGAATCCAATATTCGCAATCAACCATAGCCGCAATACATTTCCCTCATAAAAGAGGGTTGCCTTCTAGGGAAACAAAAACCCTAACATAATCTCTACCGTTAGATCTGCAACCTTATAATGAACGGTCCAGATTTACAATGAAATTACAATATACATTTACAAGGCAATTTTTCCTTTGGGGGCTTCGCCCCCGAACCCCCGCTTGCCCCCAGACCCCGCAGAGGGGGTACCCCC
>JASDQU010274551.1:0-15097 GCA_032191745.1 Picea mariana
TACATCCAAATATATTGCTCTACCTATGTGCGGGTTAGGACCCTAATAGAAACTGCAAGCATAACTCATCATTGCCCAGACGTAGAAAAAGGAGAATCAAGCTCAAATGGAATCACTCCAAGAGCGAGAAGCAGAGGTTATTACACAGGAAGAGGAAGCCAAGACATATAATGCACAAACTTAGGTAGAATGTGCAAGGTTGGTCAACGATGAGATGGCAATGCAGGTATTGGATGCACTCAAGAAGAAGATCACGCAGGACCAAACGCACACAATGGAACTTGTGGAGAAGTTCCAAGTGATCACCACCAGGGAGATCGACGAAGCACACAAAGGTTAGGTGGCTCAGGATGAGCCACATGTCAGTGTTGGGGGCCTATTGGAAGTAGGCCAAAGAGAAAATAAAGGATATTTTGGGAAGGAAGGAATGCACGAGGAAAGCGATAGCTGGAAGGAAGAGCAACACACACGCATGCATGGAAGACCTAATGAAGTTAGGGTTAAGGTTTTTGCAAGACATTGTAATGGCTGGTGAGCCAGAAATGTATAAAGATCGATATTTAGGTCTCATAGAGGGACAAAGAGAGGCGGATATAAAGGGTTTTTGAGGAGGAGTCATGTTTGATAGCTAGTTGAAATATTTTGTTATACGACCTAATTTTGTAAGTTGTTGAGTTGGAGAGGAGTAAGGAGGCAAGATATCGGGGGTTAGATCAAAAGTTGAGGAGCCTAGTGTGATCTAGTTCACCTCACAATAGATCTCAACCCGACTGAGAGGAGTTGTAAAACGCGTGGCGTTATAGTTTTGGAACTACCATAATAGAAGAGATTAAGAGACAGATCTTTGTAGACATATCCCAGGAGGGGGTGAACCATGATAAAACCTATATTATGTGATTGAATGCATATGTTCCTTTACTATTTTAAGTAGATATTAACATGCTAAATGAATGAGTTGAGTATTTTCCATGAATGCTTGTGAATGACAATATATTTCTTTAATAAGATTAATATAACTCTCAGCGCACGCTTCTCATATCTCCACTCAATCTTGGACTACAAACACATGAGTATTGCAGTCACCCATTAAGACTATCTCGGGTGAGACTGTGAAATGCACTGTGTGCGATGTGTTTCCTTTTGGTTTACCAAGAGGGTCGATAGTTTTAGAGGCTTTGTTGGAACCCCAACAGACATGAACCCTGGGTCAATCATGTTGAAGATATAAACTCAGATAATTAAACCAACACCATAGAACCCATGTTGGTTGTGCACTATAGGAGAGACAAGCATTGCAAGAATTTTCCTATGGTTAACTTTCCATTAGAATTTTGATGGTTGCACCACTATTCCAGGTCTCTTAGAAAGATGGAAGTTCCTAGAGTTATTAACCAAGCAAATGAAGTATTTCCCATGGGAGTGCATGCATAGGAGAATGTCCAAGCCTAGGTTAGGGAGTGGCTAAGAATAATTTGTCCATGATGTCGATTGAGTGTTGGCTAAGATGCATGAGGTAAATTGTAATGAGAGATTAATAGTGGGTGTTTGATTTAGCATTATTGCAACATTGTCATGGGTTAAGTCTGAGATAGAGTTCTCGTAGGAAAATTTCACCCTTATTGTTCTGTAACCTGGCTTGGGGTTGTATCCATAGTTGATACCTACTGCTAGGTGGAGAATTTATCCTATGCAATGCATATCCATGTGCACATTATAATTAAGATGAGTGATTTGTTTCCCTTACCTTGAGATATCTATAATTCCATGTCATTTTATATTCAACCAAAATTGGCATGAGTCATTAAGAATAATAGAGGTGCATGGTATCAAAAATCAACTATTGTTATGAATGTTGCATATGAATGGTAGAATTTTATGCTATGGAATTTGTGTTTAAATGATGGAAGCATATGTATATACATTTGTTTTAGAATTTTATATGGCCATTCAATATGTGTGAATGTTGGATATATGAATGAATCAAGAAAATATTGCACATGTAGGAATATTTATGTCATGCATTAGAGTATTTTATATGCAGATTTCATATGAAATATATGGGATGTTTTTGAAAGCCCCACTTGGAGTCACAATTGGAATTTGGATTAGTCAATGAAATAATTTTTAATTTTAGTGAAGTGGCTACCTTGTTAGTTTCTACCAATATGGAGGGCATGGGTAAGTATGCCACAAAAACACTGCAACATCCCATAGAAAAAAAAATTACAACAAACTAGATCTGAATCATATTGGCATAGCACACCCCATCCATGCAGCTCCAATGCACCTACCCAAGTGACTCCATCTACAATATCTCTTGCATGGAAACTTAGGACTAATATTCTTTAGTATAAGGGGTTGGAGCACCAACTCAAACAACCTTCCATCTTACTTATGTGAAACTTTACTTAGTGAGTTCTTTAGATTCTCTAATAAATTGGTAGATTAAAGAGAATTTAGATGACAATTACAAGGTAGCACCCTCCAAATTTATTTCTATTGTGATATTTTCAATGGTCCATTGCATGATTCACACACCTACAGATTCGAGGCCTTTTGTGCCCTGTTATCAAATGTACCCTTCCATTCCCACTTGGCACTACATCCTTATATAACTATCCCTCAAGACCAATGCAAGATATGCAAACAATATTTTTTTCTTGACAGGAAAATACATCTGACAATACCAACAATATAGCTTAGCTTGATTCCTTCAAAGAGATACTTCACTAGATGAATTGTGATATCTCGAGTACATTTTCCAATATTGTGGTTGAAACTTTAGCCAAGATAATTCATTGCCTTATCTTAATTCCTAAACCAAACGTTAGAAAGACTTGCTCAATCTTAATTTCTTCGAATTCTTGGTCATCCAACAGCGAGACATCCCATCTTGGATAAATCCTTTGATATCCCATTCTCTTTGAAAAATCTTTTAAACTCCAAGATTGGATAAAAATACATGTTCTTCCTAAATGATCTTAGAAACAGTGACCTCCAAGAT
Source organism: Picea mariana (assembly GCA_032191745.1). Classification (NCBI taxonomy): domain Eukaryota; kingdom Viridiplantae; phylum Streptophyta; class Pinopsida; order Pinales; family Pinaceae; genus Picea; species Picea mariana. The sequence continues at coordinate 3,005 of JASDQU010274551.1, forward strand.
GGAGAAAAATACATGTTCTCCCTAAATGATCTTAGAAACAAGCAATTTGAACTATGATTTTATTTTTTGCCTTTTTCCTTCCTCACTTGGGTTCAACCCTCGTCCAAGAGGACATGGTTCACATACTAAGTTCAGTTCATCTACAAGGAGAACAAATCCTCCATCTATTGTGTATCCCTCAACAAATTTTGGAGGCCTTGACACAACCTTTTTCCCATAGAGGGATGGAACTAGATCATCCACAGATCCAAGTAGATCAAAATCAACATAAGGGTTTTGATCTAGATTCAGTTCCACCCAATGGTGATTTTATTGGAGTCCTTACACCAAGTGGGTTTTCAATTACTATGTTTCTTTGATTGTAAATTTTTTTAGAACGAAGCTTTAACATTTGGATAAGAAGCATCAAGTGGTTGTGCTAAAACCAAACCTTCTAAGAAAAAGTAATGCATCCATAGTCCAATTGGAAACATTATAGTCTTTAGTACAATTTCTTCAAGAATATCCTTTCTCAAACTAATTTCAATGCATAATCAAGCACAAGTAGAAGCTAGAATTTTTTTTTCTCTAGAGTGAAGGAAATAAATTTACACAGAGCATTTCAAATAGTAGTAATGGAGTTGACATGCCAACATTATAGAGGAGGGATAAGAATTCACACCTACATGGGGATTTAATATTGTGTTTTAGTGTACAAGGTGAAGTCCTCAAAAAATGTCATCCCTCTCAAACAACTAGGACTCATTGCAAATGATATGTTTTCTCTTAGGAAAAGAGAGAAATTCAGGGATAAAAACCCCTTGGCACAGGGGTGGATCACCACAATTTCCTACAAGGTGTTATATTTTCATTAGTTTCGTTAACATTAGATTTACCATAGCATTTTTTTCTTATTTTAACATTCAATAATCATATACTAAAATATATAAGTAGTGGATAAACAAGCACAAGAAGTCACAAAGATCTATCCTGGGAAAATCCCAAACTTGGGGAAAACCCAGACAACTTTTCTTACAGAGAATATTCCAATACAACCATGAACAAGCTCTAATCACAAGAGAAAATCAACAATGAATAAAAAAATACTTATCTCTTCTTCTTGTCAAACCCTAGTGAGGGTAGACAATTGAGTCACCACATAACTGGTGCAATATAGGTGCATCACTAGTGCACCATAGAACTAGCACAACTGGTAATTGCAACTACAACCGCTATTGTAACTACAAATGTAACTGCAACTAGCACGAAACAAATGGGAATCACCACACAACCTTACTGCAACTCCTCCAGAGGTAGCGCACAAGAGAGATCACCAAGAGTCACCAAGAATATCCTTCCCCAAGTAGGGTGCACTCTCCAAGAGAACTAGAAACTAAAAATAGTGAAAATGATGCAACTACCTAGTGCACACCGTAGAAGGAGAAATATGTGTCTATATAAATGAACTGACCCAAACTTGCATTTATACTAATCTGGGAGCATTTCTGGGACCGAATTTTATTCTAGGTCTTCAAACTTACTTTAGTATTTTTGTGGGCCGACTTCTATTCCTGGAAATTATATTTCCACTTTATTATTATGTCCTGTGGGTCGACTTATCTTCTATGGTATTTAATTATTTTTTGGGGTGTTCTTCAACTATTCAATGGTCTTCCTTTGACTTCTTGGAATCTTCTTCTTCTCTAAGAAAATTTTTCCAGGAGAAAATACCTCCCGTAGCTACAAAAACATCAACACTCCCTCTTAGCTAGGGAGGTATATTTCCATGATGTCTTCATATGGAAGTCCATTGACTACTTTGCAATTGGCTAATAACACATAGCTACTACCATGCCATCGATAGCTCAAATCATCTAACTTGGTCTCCATGACTATGTTACAATTAAAAAGTAGCACACAACTACTTCTAAGGAGTATGGTAGTCTCCATTGAAATCAACTAGTAGCACACAACTACTACAATGCCATCCAATGGAACACAACTACTTCCAAGCCATAGTAGTACACAACTATTGTCATAGTAGTACACAACCATTGCCATAGTAGTACACAACTACTATCTATTGGTACACAACCACCACCAGTGGTACACAACCACCTCTATAGTAGTACACAACTATTGTCCAGTGATACACAATCACCTCGAGTGGTACACAACCATCACTATAGTAGTACACAATTAATGTCCAGTGATACACAATCACAACCAGTGGTACACAACCACCACTATAATTGTACATAACTACTATCTAGTGATACATAATCACTGCCATAGTCTCACGACTACGTAACAATCCACTAGTAGCACACAACTATTATCATGTTTTCCAGTATCACACAACTATTTCCATATTCTCACGACTACGTAGCAATCCACTAGCATCACACAACCACTAGCATGCTTCCCAGTACCACACAACTACTTCCATAGTCTCACAACTACATACCAATCCACTAGTAGCATACATCTACTATCATGTTTTCCAATAACACAAAGATACTTCCATAGTCTCACAACTACGCTATGATGTTTCTCCTCTCCCAATAGTCTTATTCACACCCATCCACTGGGAAAGAATACAACCATATTCCTAGGGCTATGCCATGGTCCAATACCATGCTACAAGTCTTATTCACACCTAGCCACCTCACATGGTGTAGGCAAGACTTGTACTCGACTGTGCATTACTCCCTCAGTTAGCTCACATGATTGATCTAGGAAACCCTTGGCCAAAGGGGTTAGTTTCCTGAAGGAGAAACACCACACATACCTCTTAATGAGGGTGGACATTATTCATCACACGAATCTTGTCTCTGAAGTACTCATACTTCACTCTAGATAGAGGCTTGGTGAGAATGTTCACTATCTACTCATTTGTGGATATGTATTGGAGCTCCACAGTTACTCTCTGCACCATGTCTCGGATGTAGTGGTATTTGATCTCTATATGTTTTGACTTTTCATGAAATACAAGATTCTTTGAAAGCTTCATGCAACTTTGATTAACACAATGTATCAAAGTTGGCTCCAACTCTAGATAAAATAACCCTGCAAGCAACTTCCAAAGCCACGCTACTTCACAGCTTGCAAAACTCGTTGCAATATACTCTACCTCTATTGTATTGAGTTCCATTGATCTATGCTTCTTGTTTAACCATGGGATCATGCATGATCCAAACTGAATCAACATCTAGATGTTCTTTTACGATCCACTGCACTCCTTGCAAAGTCATAGTTTGTACAACCCTGCAGTTTCACATCTCCATCCCAGACATATCTCAATCCATATCTAATTGTACCATGTAGGTACCTCAACACATGTTTTGTTGTTATTCAATGTACCTGTATCGGCTCAACCATGTACTGACTGAAAGTGTTCACTGCAAAACATATGTTTGGCCCGGTGTTAACCAGGTACATCAAGGATCCGATCAATTGTCTGTACATTGTGGGATCCACTGAATATAAATATGAATCACTCAAGATATTCATATTTTTTATCATATTTGTGGGCATGGACTTGCAGTTCATCATCTCAAATCTTTGCAGGATCTCAACAGTATATTTTCCTTGTCTAAGGAAAATCTCATCTAGTCTTTTCCACACCTCCAATCCCAAGAAATAATGCATCAGACCTAGATCCCTCATCTCAAACTCTGAAGTGAGCTCCCTCTTTCACCCATCTGTGAGCTTCTCATACCCTATAAGAAATAGGTCATCCAATATCAAGGGGAAACCATCCCCAATCTCATCAAAATAATTTTTTTGTATATCATGCCCTGGGTGCCTGCTTAAGCCTGTACAAAGCCTTCTAAATATGCAAACATGATACTCCTTCTCATGTATATTGTGGCTTATCTATGTAAAATTCTTCTGGCTACTAGAGCAAGTGTTTCATCACAATATTCTCCCTCTTGCTGAGAGAATCCTTTGGCCACAAATCAAGATTTGTCCATCTCTATGTTGCCATTTGTAGCATGTTTGATCTTGTAGATCAACTTGGAAATCACCATTGACTTCCCTTCTAGTCTCCACTTTCCACACATCATTCTTCATTATGGACTGATACTCTTCCATCATGTCATCCTTTCATACACTTGTTGCTTAGCAACTTTCTCAAAAAAATAGATGGTTTTGAATCAATGATTTTTCTCATCAACTCCACAGAGCTAGAAAACTTGTGTGGTCTCTATAATCGAGGAAAAATCCATATCCTAGTCCTTTTGACTAGCAAGGAACAACAATATGACTTCAACATGAATTTATTGGAGAGCTTGAACATAATAGAAAATAAATTGGATAAGGAGAGTGTCTCAAGCAAGTCAAGAAATCACAGGTCTCATGATGAGAAAATAAAAACAAGAAGTGTTAGCAGACATCACCACCACTCCCCGAGGAATTCCAATAAGAGATCAGATATCATCTCAAGTCCATTCCATGTCAGAAATCACAAGGGGTCTGGGGTGGATGAGCTATGAGGAGAAATGAACAAAATCAAACCTCCTACATTTGATGATGAGCACAAGAAGGATGACGATGCAGAAACATGGTTGTTGGGCATGAGAAAGTATTTTAAATTGCATAATTATTCTTCTAATGTAGAGGGTAGAATTGCCATCTATCAACTCAAGGGAAAGGCATCCATGTGGTGGGATTAGCTTTTGCAGGTGTATCACATTAAAGAGAAAAGTGTTACTTGGAGGGAGTTCAAGAGGTATTTTGAGAAGAAATACTTGACTAAGAGATACTATGACAAGAAAATGAAAGAGTTCTTTGAACTCAAGCTTGGCATTATGACCATTGATGAATATGAAAAAAGGTTTTTAGAACTGCTGAAGTATGTCTCTTTCATCAAGGATGCGACAGTGAAGATTCAAAGGTATTTGAGTGGATTGCCATCAATTATCAGTGACAAAATACAGTATGATGATCCCAAGACATTGGAGGAGACCATAAGATGAGCTAAATGCCTACATGATCAACAAAAATCAAGGCCAACATTCCAAAAATCTTGGGAAGACAAAAATAAATTCAAGGTGGATTAGAGGAAGAAGGGATATAAGCCACAATTCTTCAGAAACAATCCTCAGGGACAACAAACTCCTAAAGAACCCAGAACGATTGACACAGGGAGTCAAAGACCAAGGAAAACACCTATTCAATGTCAGGGTTGTAAAGGGGATCACATGTTCAGAGATTGTCCTCACAGAGGTGGAAAAGGGAGGATTGTTCACAATGTACAATAAGATGAAATAGTGTAGGACATGGGAAGAAAGGTACCCATGATCTATGCAGCCCTGTACAACAAGCAAGCAGAGTATCAGTCACATATGATTGAAGTGGAAGGTATGATCAAAAACCAAACCATTGCTATTTTAATTGATTCAGGAGCTAGTCATAGTTATATAGATCCTAAGATGGTGGAAATTTTTCATTTGCCAAGAAGAAAGCATGGAAAATCTTGGTTGGTGCAGCTGGATATAGGAGCCATAAGAAAAATTAATGAGATGGTTAAGTCATGTCTTATGGACATGAATGGACTGAATACCAAGGAAGATTTGAACATCTTGCCTTTAGGTTTCTATGATTGTCTAATTGGGATGGATTGGTTGGACCAACATCATGCTCTCCTAGACTGTCATAACAAAGAATTTACTTGCTTGGATGAGGAAGGGAAACCAAGGAAAGTGCAAGGAATTCCTAGGGTAGTATCCATAAGAGAGATTTCAGCATTGTAGCTGAAGAAATGTTACAGAAAAGGGTGTCAAATATTTGCATCTCATATGGAGGAGACACCTAAAGATAAGGTGCCAAATTTGGAAGATTATGCAGTCCTGAAAGATTTTGAAGATGTGTTCAAGGAGGTACCAGGACTACCCCCAAGGAGGGACATTGTTTTCTCTATTAATCTAATGCCTGGAGCAGCTTCAGTGTCAAAGACTCCTTACAGAATGAGTACACTAGAGCTGAAGGAGTTGCAAATTCAAATTGAATAGCTTTTGAAGAAGGGGTATATATGCCCAAGTGTGTCACCTTGGGGTTCCCCAGTCTTGTTTGTGAAGAAGAAAGATGGAACATTAAGATTGTGCATTGATTTCAAACAGTTGAATAAAGTGACTGTTAAGAGCAAGTATCATCTGCTAAGGATTGATGATCTTTTTGATCAATTGAAGGATGCAAAGATCTTTTCAAAGATAGATCTCAGATCAGGATACCATCAGGTAAGGATTAAAGAGGAATATATCAACAAGACTGCTTTCAGGACCAGGTATGGTCATTATGATTTCATAGTGGTTCCATTTGGGTTGTTAAATGCACCAGCTATTTTCATATATTCCAAGTCAGAGGAAGAGCATGAACATCATTTGAGGATGGTTTTGCAATTATTAAGGGAACATCAATTGTATGCCAAATTGAGAAAGTGCTCATTTTATCATAAACAAATTCACTATTTGGGTCATATCATTTCAAAGGATGGGATAGCAGTGGATCCCAAGAAGATAGAAGGCATTAGAGAATGGGAAGTGCCAAAGAATGTGACAGAGGTGAGATCATTCATGGGCCTTGCGGGATACTATAGGAGATTTATAGAAGGATTTTCAAACATTGCACACCCAATCACTTCCTTACAAAGAAAGGGTGTGAAGTTTTAGTGGACATTGGATTGTGAAAATAATTTCCAACACTTGAAACAATTATTAACAAGTGCTCCAATATTAAGGATAGCAGACCCAAATGAATACTTCATTGTATGCACAGATGCATGTAAAGAGGGACTTGGTGGAGTCCTCAGTCAAAAGGGGTTTGTTATATGTTATGAATCAAGGAAGTTGAAGGAGCATGAAAGAAACTATGCCACTCATGACTTGGAGTTGGCAGCCATAGTACATGCCTTGAGGAAATGGAGACACTACCTCGTGGGGAAAAGGTTTGAGATGAGGACAGACTATAATGTTCTAAAATATTTGTTTGATCAACCAACTTTAAATGCTAGGCAAAGCAGATGGTTAGAATTTCTAAGCGAATATGACTTTGATATAAAGCATATAAAGGGGAAAGAGAACAAAGTGGTTGATGCACTCAGAAGAAGAGTGCATGAAATGCATGCTACAACCATTAGCATGTATCAATCAGATTTGAAACATAGAATTATAGAGACTGCCAAATCAGATTTACAATACAAGGATTTAGTTGCAAAACTACAACAAGGTAATTTGCAGGAGAAAATTGAAGAATACAAGCTAGATAAGGATGAAATTCTTATGTACAAGGGCATAATTTATGTACCAAATTCCTAGGAGTTGAAAAAACTGATATTGAGAGAAATTCATAATGTGCCTTATGTTGGGCACCCAGGATATCAACAAACTATTGCAGTTGTCAAGAGCCAATATTATTGGCCAGGCATGAAGAAAGAGGTTGCTGATTTTATTGCCAGATGTTTGGAATGTCAAAAAGTAAAGGTTGATCATAGACACCCAACTGGTTTACTACATCCATTACCCATTCCTGAGTCGAAATGGGAAGTTGTAACCATGGATTTCATTAACAAACTACCCAGAATAAACAAGCAACATGATTATATCATGGTAGTGGTGGATAAGCTTACTAAATCTGCCCATTTTATTCCAATTAAGCTCACTGATAAGGCAACGAACATTGTTGATGTTTATATGAGGGAAATTGCTAGATTACATGGCACATCCAAGACAATTGTGTCTGAAAGAGATCCAAAATTTACCTCAAAATTTTGGAAGGGATTATTTAATGGATTTGGAACAAATTTAAATTTTAGTACAACTTATCATCCAGAAACAGATGGACAAAAAGAGTGGGTGAATCAAGTGATTGAGGATATGTTGAGGATGTATGTGATGGATAAACCGTTAAAATGGGAAGACTACCTACACTTGGTAGAGTTTTCTTATAACAATGGGTACCAAGCATCTCTAAAGATGATCCCATTTGAGGCACTTTATTGCCGAAAGTGAAACACACTGGTAAGCTGGGATAACCCAACAGATAGAGCAGTGGTTGGGCCAGAATTGCTCAGGGAAATGGAAGAGAAAATGTTGAAAACAAAACAAAATTTAAAGGATTCCCAAGATAGGTAGAAAAGCTATGATGATAAGGTCAGAACTCACAAGGGATTTAAAGTGGGTGACCATGTATTCTTGAAAGTGAAAGCCAACAGAAGTTCCTTGAAGTTGGTAAATTGTTCAAAGTTGCCAGCTCGTTATTGTGGGCCGTTTGAAATCCTAGAGAGGATTGGTCTAGTAGCTTATATGATTGCATTGCTTGCATTTATGACTATTCATAATGTAGTCCATGTATCATTGCTAAAGAAATATATACCTAATACTAATCATGTTATTGATTGGAAAGTGATTCAGGTGGAGCAAGAAGGTGCTTTTCAAGTGCATCCGATGTGCATTCTGGACTGGAAAATCAAACAGCTCTGGAATCGAGCCATAGGGATTGTAAAGGTCCAATGGAACTGGTACGGTCCTGAGGACGCTACTTGGGAGCATGAGGATGAAATGCAGGCAGAATACCCACATCTTTTTGAGGATTTTTGAAATTTAGTTGTACATGGGTACATGATGCACTGAGGAAAGTGCATAAATAAGGGGAGGGGATTGTAATATCCATAAGGCCGAACCTAATTGTAAATTTAAATACAAATGTACTTAAGTTGGTGAGCTATTTTGATATAATTTTGGATGCACCTTTCATGGAATAATGTGCACAGGTACTACGCAGTAAAATGAGGATGTGTGCACATTCCAGGATACCGCGCGCAACATCTTAAGTCCATGCGATGTTGAGGTCAGGGAGCCTTTATGTATATGATATGTTTTAAAGGCTGGTGAGCCAGTTATTATAAGCTAGGATGCTTATGTTTTGATTAGGCCGGAGAGAGTAGATGTTAAAGGCCAATGCGCCTGTTTTTGTACATGTCTCATATTTAATATAAAATACAATGTTGCACGCATACCGACCATGATAAAAGAGATGGGGGACTAAAATCCACTAGTTAGGGAAATAGAGGGGCCTAAAAGTTAAGGAAAAGGGATAGCTAGGGATCTTGAGCCAAAAAGGAATATTATATTAATATTTCATAAATCATAAAGTATGGATAATTATTTTATCCTAAGTTCCAAAGTTGGGGACAAGTGGGGAAAAGTAGCTCCCGACATGACAAGTGTCAAGTTGGGGACATGAATACATATTGTTTTGACTTAGTTCATTTCGAGGGATCTGGGCCATTCTTCATCCATCCAATCAATCATCCATGAGTATACACACACCCATTGAGCTGATCTTCATACCATCATCACTGTATCTGAACCTATCTCCATATCCATTTTTGTGTTGGCGTAGCTGGTTAGCTTGGGAGCTGGACTAAAGAAGTGGGTTGTTAGGCTCATGGGATATTGAAGAAGCGGGTTTCCAGGCCTGTGAGAAATTCTCCGAGTGAGAGAATTGATGGGGATTGATTTCCTTAAGGTGTTGAACTACAGCTGCAGGGATTTGAGACTTCTTGTTCGGCCTATTGTTGAAGCTCTGGAAGGGAAGTGGGGCAACTAAGGGACTGTTGAGTAGAGAAGGGGCACACTTCCTTGGGTGGGATCAACATGTGGGGAATGAGGGACTTTAGGCTATTAGTTGATTGAGAACCCGAGACGAAGTCTTTCCTGTTGTTCATGAACCTTTAGCCTGGTTAGGAATTCCTTTACCTAGGTGGAGTTTAGTAACAACTCAGGGGTGACTCACTGTTGAGAGTGATGAACATTGTAGTCTAAGGCTAGGAGGTTCGTGGACGGTCTGCACATAGTTGGTGATATTCTTACAAAGATAAGTGTCAATTGTGTGATAAATTTACATGTTGCATTGTTATTTACGTGGGTATTTTTGTGGGTTTGTCCTATGCATGTTTATAACTGTCTCTATGCTTATGGGTATTTCTCATATATGGTGAATGTATGTGTTTACTATTATTTCAGTATGAATTCATGCATTTATGTAAAGTGTTTGTCTGTTTACATTCTATACATAATGCTTCCGCAAGAGATTTGTGTGTGGATATGTTTTAATCGCATGCATATAGAAAATTGTATCTGGCATATATCAGCATGATGCTAGGTTTGTTACAGTATGTTCCGCAGTGAGAGAACATAAGTGTTCTCTGGCGTAGCATGGCCCGATCATGGGTGGTCGGAGACGTTACAATATGGTATCCGAGCATGAAATAATGTTCTTGAGTGGCATTTCCCGGCCTGTTGGTGGCTGGGGATGTTACATCAATAATCCCTCTATGACTCATTACCTAGCTCTAACATAGGATTTTGGGCCTTGGAGAGATGTGGCAATAGACAAACAAACAAAAATTATCAAACTGTTAGATTCTAGGAAGTTGTTGATGATGATAAATTTAACTACAACTAGCTCATGTTTAGAGATATAGTAGAGTTGGGTGTTAGGTACAAGTGTCCCTTGATGTCTAAATTCCTCTTAGGGAACCATTCAAACCTCCTCTGACAGCTGGCAGTGCCCCCATAACTCAGATTTATCATAGTGTTAGAGTTTGCAGCGCATCTGCAGAATTCACTACAAACTTTCTTGTAGGTGATGTTTTCAAAATTTCTCCCAAGTGATGAACTGGGTCAGGATGATTTTTGGTCAGAAAGTCAATGACATTATAATTCTTCTCCACAATTTTTTTTACCGAAACCTAGTTTGTAGTTTAAAACATATGATGAAAATATGATTTTGCAGCATACTAATTTGTTGTAAATTGTTTCAATCTCAGCAGTTCACATCGCCTTCAACAAGATGCACTGAGAACTTTCCTGTAGATGTCATTTTTCTTTTTGAACATATCAATTGATGCTAAAAAATGTGTAAGAATCCTTACAACCTTTTTTAATTCCTACTACAACCTCTAGGTGTCCTCTCTGCATATTCTCACAAAAAGCCAGGTAGTCTACTCTCTGAAATGCCTCTCTGAAAAATGGATTTGAGTTGATTAGTTGCAATTCATAGGGATGATACCTAAAAATATCCCCTCCTTTATGAATCTTCTTCCCTTTCTTAGTGTTCATGACATCTTATTCAAACCCTCCCCCCCCCTTCTGATAACAGTTTCTACCAGAGTATGTGATGAAAACTGATAAATAAGGGTTTACTGCTTGATTTTGAAAAAATAGGGTTTGCTTGCCAACACTGTAGAAACTAAAATAATTCTGAAGCAAGGAGATGAGAGTAAAACATAACAACCAAAACTAGATAAAATCTCAATAGACCAAATTTCAGAGCATTGTGTAAAATAGGGAGTTTGCAGCGTGTTGTTTAAGTTTGCAACAATAGATTTTAGACTTAGGGTTTTCATCATAAGGCTTTGCAATTTCAAGGGCATGGAGAGGAATATGGTATTGAGAGAAATTACATTTTTCAGACCTGAGTGAAAACAAGGTCAACTAGGGTTTTATCAAATGAGAAAAATAGGGGATTCATGTTGAAATAATGTACCTGCAAAGTGTATTTTGATTATTATTTGATATATTATTCATTGGAACAATTCCCATTGTGGATTGATCATGTCGGCTATTGTAAAGGACCAAATCCCCTTTTGTGGATTGGTCATAATGTAATTGTAATAGGCAAAAGAAGAAGTCAACCCCAAAATATATCAAACAGGCCCCAGAATATAATAAAGGTGGTTATAACCACCTAGAAGAAGAAGTCGGCCCTGCTAGTGAAAAGACACTTTCACATGTGTCAGATTTGTATAAATAAGGAGGCTACTGCCTCACTTAGACACACACTCACTTGTTCATTAAGAGATAAGTTTTGGAGCTGCAGTTGGAGAAGAGAGAGATAGAGAGGCGCATATTTGGGAGAGGAATTTCTGTATTTGTTTGAGTTATCTCTTGGCATTGTATTGGCTATCTATAATAAGGAAGTTTTGTTGGGTTTTCTTCCCCATGAGGGTTTCGCAGGATAAATGATGTGTCTCTTGTGATTGTGTATTTCTTAGTGATTCTATCTTATGTTATTGTTATCTAGTGAAATGCAAAGAAATATAATAAT
>JASDQU010274553.1:2922-15097 GCA_032191745.1 Picea mariana
ATTGGCCAACGGAGCCATTAAACTCATCAAGATGAGTTATACCAAACGGCTTGGGTTACTTAGACAACCCTGGACCGGACTCATTCTTCCAATTGACGGACGGTCTTTTTCGCTCGTCAACAAAAACATCTTTCAACTATTGAAAACTTTCTTCATATTCGGGATTCCATTCAAATTTCACTCCCTTCTTTTGAAAAGTGTTTGTGATTGAAATCTTTGAAAATGTCTTTATGAATCTTTGGTAATAACCAACCGGACCCATAAAATATATAACCTCTATGACATGATTTATTAGCTATGGCCATCCTATAATGGTCTCTATATTCTCGAGGTCAATTGTTATCCCCTCTATTGAAATCATATTCCCTAATTATTGAATCTTATTTTGATAAAATATGCACTCATTTATCTTGGAATACTAGTTATTCTCTCTTGCAACACCATTCTTAAATGATGCTCATTCTCTGTTTTTTTCTTGGAGTAAACTAGAATATCATCCAAGAAAAAAATTAAAAACTTGTCCAAGTACTCCCAAAACACTCTATTCATCAGGAACATGAAAACAACTATGTCATTTGATATCCAAAATAGAACTATTGTAAACTCATAATGCCCATATCTTGTCCTAAATGTTGTCTTGTTGATGTCTTATTCCTTTATCTTCACTTGATGATATCTTAATGTCAAGTTAATATTGGAAAATATCCTTGCACCTTTCAGTTAATCAAAGAGATTGTCAATCCTTGGCAAATGATATTTTTTTCTTTATGGTGACCTTATTAAGCTTCCTGAAATCAATACACAACCTTAAGGTTCCATCATTCTTATTTACAAAAAGATTTGGGGATCCCCACAGTGACACACTTGGGCATATATACCCCTTCTTTAATAATTCTTCAAGTTACATTTGCAACTCCTTCAATTCTAGTGTGCTCATTCTATAAGGTGTCTTGGACACTAGGGTAGCTCCTGACACCAAGTAAATAGAGAAATCAATGTATCTCTTTGGCAGAAATACTGGTATTTCCCCAAAAACATCTTCAAAATATTTCAAGACCAAATGATCTTTAATACTTTCCACTTTATCTTTGGTTGAATCTTCCATATGGGGTGCAAAAATTTGACATCCTTTCCTGAAACATTTTTTCAACTGCATAGTTGATATTTCTTTAACAACTACAACCCTTGGAATGTCTTGAATATTTTCTTCTTCCCTTCCTCATCAAGAAAATTTATTGTCTTGTTATAATAGTCTAGGACAACATGGTGTTTCTCCAACCAATCCATGCCAATTAGACAATCACATGAACCCAATGGTATGATGTTCAAAACTACCTTTGTGTTGAGTCCATTCATGTCTATTGGACAATATTTAACCAATTCATTGATATTTCTCTTAACCTCTGTGGCTAGCTGAACTAACCAATATTTCTTATGTTTACTCCTTTGCAAATGAAATCTTTCAATAATGTTAGATTTTATGCAACTATGACTAGCTCCAGAATCAATTAAAATTTCTATGGGTTGGTTAAAGATCTTACCTTCCACTTCAATCATGGGGGATTGATAATCTACTTTCTTGTTGTCCAAGGACGCACAAATACTTGGCATGTTTCCTCCCATGTATTTAACTGTTTCAGCCTCTTGAATGTTGTGAACATTTTTTTTTTCACCTTTGTGAGGGAATTCCCTATATAAGTGATTTCCCTCACATCCCCAACATTGTATAGGTTGTTTCATTGTCCTTTTCCCAAAATAATATGTTGTATCTTGCTCATTTTGTGTTTATTGTCCTTGTTGATTTTCCTGGAAGTTGTTCTTGAAAAAGGGTGGTTTAAATCATTTTTGCCTTTTCTCCTTCTTACCCTTCATCTTGTCAATCCAAGTCTTTTGGAAGACTAACCTCCTTCCTCATTTTGTGTTTATTGTCCTTGTTGATTTTCTTGGGAGTTGTTCTTGAAAAAGGGTGGTTTAAATCCTTTTTTCCTTTGCTCCTTCTTACCCTTCATCTTGTCATTCCAAGTCTTTTGGAAGACTGGCCTCCCTCTACTCTACTCATAAAGATTCCTTGATCTCCTTATGGTATCCTCCAAAGTATTGGGGTTATCATATTGTATCTTTTCACTGTATAAAGAGAGTGGGTCACTTTAAAACCTTTGGATTTTTACCTTTTCATCCTTTATGAAGCCCACATACTTCAACAACTCAAAGAACCTCTTATCATACTCATCCATTGTCATGTTTTCCAACTTGAGTTCAAATAAATATTTCATATTTATTTCATAATAATTCTCAGACAAGTATTTCTCTTAGAAATATCCTTTGAATTGTTTCCATGAGACCTTCCCCTCATCAAGGTGTTTTTCTTACTTAAGCTTATCCCTCCACATTGTTGTATTTCCTTGCAAGTGGTAGGCTACAATTTTTGTTTCTACTCTGGAGGGATAATCATGCAACTGGAAATATTTATTCATTTCCAACATCCAAGACTCAACCCATTCTACCTTCCTATTCTCAACATTTAAGATATTTGGCTTGATTTTCTTGAGTTCACCTTGCAATATGTCTCCCTCGAGCCTTCTCCTTTGTCTCCTCACAGGCGACACACTTGGGATACTTTCTGGCCCTCGACTTACATGAGCTCTCCTAGTGGATTTCTCTAGGGAATGATGGTGCCTTCTCATTCTCCTTGATTTTCTTCCATTCCCATTCTCATCCTTTTTGTTATGGGATCTAGATGATGTCACATGTCTAGCACTAGCTTCTTGCTTTGTGTCATAGTCTTTATTGGATTTCTTATGCAACATGTTCAATATCTAAAGTATCTCTTGTTGAGCCTTCATAATATTATCATTATCTGCCCTATAAATCTGCACTTATCTTTGCATGCTTCTTATTGTTACAGTCTCTTTCCTCTCTCTTATTCCATTATATTTTGTATCGGCATTTCCCATACTAACATGTAGCCCTTTAAATTCCTCTCCATGATCGTATGACCCTTGGGCATCTTCCATGGATGTGGTTCTCATATAGGAACAAAAATTCATTCCTATAACTCTAAAGTCTACAAGAAAATGTGCATGCAAAAAAAAAATTGTTAGAGAAAAATATATACATACACAATTATGGAAAACAATACACAAGGTTTTTTTTTCTTCTCTTTAATGCCACTGATCATCTTCCTTTGCATTGATTGTAACATATGTCACACAAATCAATTGTATGGGTTGATCGTTGGATTCTCCTCTATAATATCTCTCCAATGATTTATTTCTTTTCCAATTCTAAGTTCTGAGCAAAAAGTTATGGTTGTCAGAATATTGCTAGTTTGCCCCTTTTATACAATTTTCATTCTAGTACAAATATTCTCAGACACCAACTTCTTCCACTTGTATAATTAGCTCTTTCGTGAACTAGGGAAAATTTTATATGAGTCATAGATAATAATTATGACATGGAAATCAAAATAACTCTCATAGTATTGTTCTGATGCTTTATTAAAAAACTAAAACAATCTGGAAACGACAACTTTGTCCTTTTTTACCCCTTTTCTCGGACTTAAATTTTTAGCCAAACAACCTATCTCCCAAATAGTGCACTTATGGAAAATTTTCACTAAACCAAAATTGTTTGTCTTGATGATTTTACAAAAAGTCGAGTAAATAATTTTTTTCAAATTTTCCATCTAGGGACCCTTTTCTTCCTCTAAAAATCCCAAAAATTCCCAAAACGTGGCCCATAAGAATGGATTTTTCCTCGTGTCAGCATCCCCATTCTAAACCCCTTTGGATTTATTCAATTCCTTCATGCATTATTTTCATGCATGTTTTCTACACTCTCTCAAATAATTTCAGTTTGATCTAGTCCTTTTCTAATAATTTGGACCCAGATCTTTAAAAACCACTAATTTTCATTTTATGACAAATCTAAGCACAAATGGGAAATGGCCCTTTTTGGAACTTATTTATCCCTACTCACTGTGAACAAATCCCATAGGTTTCATCCCATTCTGAGTTAATATGCTCTTGTTATGTCCAAAATAATATTTTGGCTCCAAACTTTGTTTTTTTGTTTTTAACATTGTAGAACATTTTTTCCTATGTGGAATCATTTTTGTCGTGGCTGCTGATGTGGGATACTTGGTTATGTGGAACCCTGACATGATGTTATTTCACCCTTCTATCCTACCTCGCTATCCTTCTCTCTCTCTTTCTCGTCTTTCTCTTCACTAACCTTAAAAATTAATAAAATATGAATATTTTATGGTCCCCTCCTGCTCAGTTGATACACATCTGACCTCAAATGGGACAAGGGTCCCACCATGTATGATAGACTCCATGTGGCTCCCCGTCATTGGCCACGGGTATGGGCAGGTCCCATCCCACACCTTTATCTTGGCTCGTGCGAATTTGCACGGCTCGCAGATCTTACAGAGGAGATTGTGCGAGATCAACGGTTGAAAGGCCATGACGCATCCCAAAAGCACACATGGGTTAAAATATTGTTCGGGTGCAAAAATGGTTTTCCTCATGCTACATGGAACATTACTTGCAAAAAAACACATAAATTCAAAATTTTATTTTTCTAATTAATTCATCTAGATTACTAGCTACGAATTGAACACATACTTAACTAAAAATATAATACCCATAACTAAATGTGTCTATAGCATTCTAGAATACATAATTCATCCATAAAAACATCTGCAATAACACATAAAAACCATTCTCATGTGCAGGGTAAAACACAACCATAAACGCATAAGATAACTCATAAAAATAGATAAAAACTTATCTTTTTAAATCATTTGTGCAACCAACTTTTTGGGAAGTATGTTCCACCCAACCATAGACCTGTTGTTCCAAATATCGATATTAAATCACCCCCAATATGGGGCTAGGAATCCATAAGAGAAGGGTCCCTCTAACAATCCACTCACAGCTCTAGATCTACAACCCATTGGTATTCTCCTACAATTATCCTGAATTTTCTACATCTCTCTTCTTCTTGACCTTCCCAAACCAAGGAATGTGCCCCTTAACTGCTCTCAGTCCCTCGGGCATCCCATTCATTTATCAAGGTCTATCTGGCACAAGAATTCAAAAATCTCTCTACTGAGAACTCAAGGGAACTCATTTCTAGGAAAAATACCAACAACAAACACTTGTTGTTATGGTGAAACTCACTCATGAGCTCATTATTGAAGACTAACAACCTGGCTCTTCAATATTCAACTCCATAATGCTCCAAAAATTCTCCAACATGCTCGAAAATTCACCCATCCTTCTTGGTTTAGCTCCAAACCTCTTTTTCCGTGACCTTCCCTTGTTACTCATGCCAAACTCCTTCTGTAAAACTGCTTATTCTCCCCAATATGAATTTCCTCTATTTTCCCAAGATAGTTGACTTCTCACTCTACTCAATGCTGATTTTACAACATCCCCTTGCTTCCAATAACTATGGATGTCACTTCTACACCAACCCATGACATGTATTTAATGATTGGGTTCTCATACACTCAAACAGAAAATAGAATTTATCCCCAATGGTAAGAAAATTCATAAATATGGGTTGAATTAATACCCATAATTAATTTCTTCCTTGGATTCCCCTTAGACACTCTTAGGAACTCCCTCTCTTGTGTAATAATCACCCCCCATCTCTGTCCATATTCCCAACAACTAGATTCACATTATTTCTATTAAAAATCAGAAAATACATTTTTCATATTACATCACTTGGCCATAGCCATATTCATATGTACATTATGCATAAACAAAATGAGGATTATAGTGGGGATGTTACATCTTCTTCCATTAGATTATGTCTCAACATTTACCATGTTTCCATACAACCCTATGAACTCTTCTTCATGGCCAAAGAACCTCTGAAAATCCTCCATGACTACAGTTCTCATACAAGAACCAGACTACCCTCCTGTACCTCTAAATTTTGCATGAAAATGTGCATGCAATAAAAATTTGTGTTACACACACACAGTGTTGGAAAAAATAATACATAGATTGATTATTATTTAATGCCACCAATCATATTATTTTGAGTTGAATATAAATTCTACTACTCAGATTAATTTTATAGGTTGATAAATGGCTTCATCTCCTGAATACCTTTCCATTGAATACTCATTTTCCCAATTCTGAGCT
Organism: Picea mariana; assembly: GCA_032191745.1. Taxonomy (NCBI): domain Eukaryota; kingdom Viridiplantae; phylum Streptophyta; class Pinopsida; order Pinales; family Pinaceae; genus Picea; species Picea mariana. The sequence continues at coordinate 9,087 of JASDQU010274553.1, forward strand.
CCAAGCTGAAAGTTATTGTCTTTGGAAGTTTTAATTGGTTTTTCATTCTTATCTCTTACTACTACATGTGTCTTCTCTCTCATCTTGTACAATTTTAAGTGCCCATATTCCCAATATGAATTTGTTGATGTATTCTATGGTCGATAATATTTCCACGGACTACTCATGTGCCCAAAACTGACTTCTTAGCAAGGAATTGTATCCTTTGGAAGTGAATTAGTGTCGAAAATATACCTTGTACTATTTTGGTTGTAACTTTCACATATGAGCTCTATTTTGTGCTCAGAATAGCTCATTGGAAATCTCTCACAAAGTTCTTTCATTTAAGAAGTGGATAACCCCTCATTGAGTTCTTTCATTTAAGCAACAGAGAACCCCTCATTGATTTCTTTTATTTAAGAAGAAGATAACCATCTAAGGTACAAATAGTTATCAGGATTTTGAACCCCTCAAAATGTTGCTTAGGCCCTCAAAATTCCTTCGCAAGTTAATGACCTTCAAAAACTAAAAATTTTCAAGGAAAACATTTGATTTACTATTGTAATAGCTTGTCAAAATTACTCGTGCCAAACCCTGGACAATATGATTGACATGCAATGGCATGTGTATGTCAAGCCCATGTTTCATCCTTTGATTTTTCCATGTCATCATTCACAAATCTCCTTCATCGGCTATCGACCACACCTTCTACAAGCCTATCAAAAACACCTTTTCATACCTTTCCCATTGGAAGGTTCTAGTTACCTAATACATGGATTCTCACAAAGTTCGTGGTCCACGACACTATTAGACTCACCTATCAAGAAATTCCCATCAAAATGGCACTTTCTTTCACATAAACTCTTCTAGAGTTTGAAGCCTATCGGACTCATTCCTTCGGCTCACTCCTTTGGGAAGTTTTATCGACTCAATCCTTCTAAAACTGGTCTCCCTAACAAGCCCTCTTGACCCTGATATTCCATGGATGTTCTGGATCTACCTTGACCCCCATCACATGGTCAATATATATCCCTGAATCTTTGACATTTACCTTTACCAAAATCCACTACGGGTCCCATCTATACCCGACTACCATGTGGCACTCTATGATTCACCTACCCTTGTTGACATGCCTTCTGACATGGTGTACTAACATGGAACGTTCACATGGAATTCTCTTCCACCCTTGTCCCTTCCAAAACAACATGTTCATCCAATAAATTAGACGGTCAAAAATTGTGTTGACCAACAGCCTTAATCATCATAGATTCCCAAGTTGTGCAATGGTTACCTCAGTCAAACAATCTCCTTCAGAAACACAACACCACCATTAGGCCTTCTGAAAAGATACTCCCGAATTTATTTTTATAAAGGATCTAATGGGTGACATATCTCACATTCGACGATCTAGATCTTCACAAAAATTACAACTACTCGACCTTTAACTCGGTTGGACTAAATTTTTCGGAACATGAAATTACCCCCAAACTTCCCGAATGAGTCTTTCCGAAAACAATTTCTCTACAAGATCTGATGGTTGAGAGTGATGTCGATAAAAAAATATCATTATTTCATGCTTCCACCATTGGGTTCCTCCCTTCAAACTTAACTTCATGCCCCACCTTAGGATATTTCCAAAACCCGATTTCCGAAATCCTGTTGGGAACGACCTTTTTGGACTTCATAGATAGATCTCAACCATTGATATTTTAGGTCAAATTTATCTAGGTCGTTGCTTCACTTAAACTTCATAGTCACCATGAAAACATAGAATTTGATTACGCGTGATGGATTTTTAACTCTACAACTTGCATATTGATGCCATAAATCTTTCATTCAATGGTTCTGAAGCAATTTGAACTCAAATATACCCCTAAATTTGGGGATTTTACTCTAGTTCAATATTTTCCCCAAATTCTTCATAGAACAAAATGTGCAACAACAAATTTGCTCAATTCGCACTGGCTCTTGGACCATAAAATATCATTGTTTAACCTTGAGCTCTAATACCAATTTGAAATGTACCCCATCCCAGTTGAGGTCCATTACTTGCATAAATACCCATAATTCAAAACTTTCTGCTAACTAATTGTGTAGCTTACCAACTAGAGGAATACACACAGATTTAACCATTCCTCTACCATTAATTTAATGCAGCTACACCATGTTGAAATAAACTCGAATTCAACTAATTAACCCCATACACAACAACATATAAACCATTCACATACATAAAGTTAAAATACAACAATTTATCTCATAAAATAACACATAACTCACATAAACACTTATCTTTTCATAACATGTGTGTAACCAAATACTTGGGATGGAAGTTTCATTCAACAATAGACTTGTTGTTAGATCTCAATATCCAGTCACCCCCAAGTTGGGGCTAGGAATCCATAAAAGAGGGTGTCTCTCACAGTCCACCCACAAATAAGATATCCCACAACCCACTCGCATTCTCTTACAATTATTCTGAATTTCCTCCATATCTCTTCCTCTTGGTCCGTCCAACCCAAAGAATGTACCCCTTCACTGCTCCCATTTCATCGGGTATCCCATTCATTTAACATGATCTCTCTAGCATAGGTAACCATGAATATCACTAATAATAAATCAAGGGAGCTCACCACATGGAAAACTACCAAGAAAACAACAACAACAAGATTGTTGCTTCAGTGCAACTCTCACAAGAGTTCACTCTTCAGGCCTGACAACCTGGTTCTTCTACAAGCTTGAAAACCTTCTTCTTCAGTCTTTAGCTTCAAAAATTCTCCAGAATTATCCCTCCATTGTTACTCCATATCTAGTGCACTTAATTTTCCTTGTTCCCCTACTCATGCAAAAATGTGATTTTCAAAAACCTGCTTGTTCTCCTTGCAACACCCCTTTTTTCACCCAACTTGTAAATATAATTATATTTTGCTAAGAGACTATAGATAGATCGATTGTGTGTGGATCTAGGAAAGGCTAAACCTTTTCTAAAATAAGAGATGTATATATTTATGTAAAAATTAAAATGTTGAACAACTGCTTAGGGGGGTTTCCTATACAAGTTATAATGCCCTGTGAGGGAAACAAAGAGGAAATTTCCCTTACCAATTTAATATCCAAGAAAAACCCAGATTGCCCATTTTTCTAGAATTTCAGCTAATGAGGGGAAGTGGTAGTTGAACAAACAACTTGCCACATTTATGAAAAATAATGGGTGATGTACTAGAACTTCCTTTCTTCAGAAGCATGGAAAGAAAAGTACCCATCTAGAGGATTTTAGGCTGACCCATGGATTGAGGGATTTGACCCACAAAATCTTGTGATAGAAGACAATAAACAAGGGAAAATCATGAGCATATAAGAGATGATACACACAAATGGGTCTGGTGACCATTTTCTGAAGAGGTAGAGCATGTGAGGCTCTCTGGTTTTGAATAGAACTAAGAAAACAAATTGTTCTTGGTGCAATAACTATTGGTAGTGTTTTCTAATGAAGCTAATAAACAGAGCTGTAGAGAATTTGAGCGATTGAGTAAACAATCAAAGTTGGCTCCCTTGCTTGGTGGATAGAAGATTTGCTTGCCAGGTTCCTGTGAGAGAAGGAGAGTAACCTTTGTCACTTGCTTTTCTTGAGCAAAAGAAGAACTCTCTCTCATGGCATCATAATATGGCTAGGGAGTGGCCAGCTAAGAAGATACCAAGAGTAGTTGTGCCTATGGTTGAGTGGAAAGTGGTACACCCTTCAACAGTTACAACTCTTTTCATAAAACTCTATATAAGTATTTATTTACCAAATCTATGCAATTTTAAGTTAAAAAATTATATAGAAAGTATTTAAGAACAATGGAAACTCAACTCTCTATTAAAATGGCATGAGAAAGTTAGGTGAAATTGTGAGCATGTTTCAATTGAATTTCGTTTTGACTTACCTCATTACTTCTTGATTGTTTGTGTTTTTAAAGAAGATTTTTGGGTGAGAAAGTGGATACTAATTCATTTTTACAGCCCATCTTCTACTCTAGTGAGGACAATTAAACACTTAGAACCTCTACGGAAAATTTGAAAAATAAAGAGGTTGAATTCTACATAAAAATGTTTATTATTCTAAGTTTTCATGAAGCTTATCTGCTAGAAAAATTAAAGGATATCAAAATGGTTCTTGGGTCTTAGGAAAGTATTCCAAATGCTAATAAGAGGTAAAGTATTATAAGATTTAGTAATAAGGAAAGAGTGGGAAATAAAAATGCAGTTTCTTAATGTGAAGTAAAATGAAATTTCGAATTTAAAACATTGAGAATAATTTAAATCCCATTTAAATTTGGTAAGAAATAAATCTTACGAATTATATAGTGAATTAATGTCCAAAGGGGAAAGATTTGGACTTAGTAAAAATTCCTTAAAGATAGGAAAGAAATACATGTAATTAGGGGATTAGTAATCCTGGTAAAATCCATTGTTTTACAATGGAGAAATTCACCTCCAAGAAATATATTATTATTGAAAAAGAGAATTTAAACAAACAAATATTGTTCAATTAAATATATGCATTTATGTATTTATATGTTTTCTCAACATATTTTAAACAAATGGTAAAGACTGGTAAGATTTGGTAAAATTCCAAAGTTACCATTTAAATGCTCTAATATTTGAATAAGAAGAATTGTAATTTATCATATTTACAAACTAGAAATTTTCTACCTGGTGCTTGAGTAATGGAGGTTTAGAATTTCCTTCTTTGTGTGTAAAGGATTTAACTATGTTAATTTTATGTAGTTTTCCAAGCTACGCTCTACATAGGTCACCTCATGAGGGAATGTATTGATGACATAATTGATATTTTCTAAAGGTTTGAGGTATGGAAAATTATAATTTTCCTTTTCTTTTTAATGTATAAAATTAATGCCAAAAAAAGAGAAGACATTCCTTTCGGATCCTAGCTATGGCATTAATGTTAACACTATAATTATTAATGATTTACGTTTTGTCTCCTTTGGAGTTTGATGATTAGAGGATGGAAATGGGAGCACATGTTTAGAGTCTGAAAGCTCAGGACACAAAAGGATGTGTGTTATGAGGTTATAAAAATATTTTATAATATTAACCAATGCCTTTTCAGAGTTAGGGAGGTTATAAAAATATTTTATAATATTAACCAATTTTTTTCGGAGTTAGGTTGTCGGAAATATGCAATGAGCACGCCTGTTTGAGTCTGAAAACACGAAGTGCGAGATCCTAAGATGTTAAATAATATAATATTAAGTCCCTTTCTGAGCTTACCATTAGAGTAAAATTAAGGGAACGAGTATTTAGAGTGTGATGTCCAATGAAGTTTTAAATTTATTTATAATAATTATTCATATTAAGACCCTTTCAGAGTTGGGTCGTCGGAATAATACGAAGGAAACTAATTTTAGGGGGCTGGAAATTTGGAGTGTGATAACCCAATGTGTTATAAGGTTTTAACAATTTATAATATTAAATTTTAGGAACCAAATATCAATATAGCATAGAAAAACCTCAGAATAAGTACTCAATGCCTTGAAAAAGAGAGAAATTTAGATAATAAGCCTCTTCGAGGGGGCAACCTCCTTATGCCCACATAAATGTTCAATTACAAGATGATTCAAAATGAAAATGTCTCCTTGGTATATATAGGAGACTAGGAGGTATAATTACAACTAATGGACTAAAGCTGACATAAATAAAATAACATTACTAATGTAATATGCCCCAATTAAGGGGTAATGAGCCACTATTTAGGGCTTAACATGCCCCTCCCCTTGAGACAAGTGTTGTCTACAACGCTTAAGTAACTCTGGATGCTTCTGTATAAAAGACTGATCTTCCCAAGTGGAATCTTCAGTCGGTAGTTTCCTCCATTTAATGAAATACTCTGAAATGGATTTATTCCTCATCTGGCGAATTCTTGTGTCAGTGATGGCTTCGGGCTCCAATATTATTTTTCCTTCTTTGTCAAATTCTGACAATATATTTTGAACTGGGATCTTGTCTCTATAACCTTCTTTAAGCATGAA
>JASDQU010274554.1:1621-12197 GCA_032191745.1 Picea mariana
TATGGTAGGTGTTCTTGCCTCTCCAAATTGCGATTCACGAAACTCCGAAATGGAGTCGGATCGACGGTCCAGATCGCACTTTGATCTGACGGCTACAATTAAATCGCGATTTCACATATCACAATTTCGGCATTCCTGTGGTGAATGTTATTTTACATCTCCAACTCCTAATTTCTGAAACTCCGAAGTGATGTAAACCTGCTAACGTCACACGTGGATTGACACGTGTTGAATAACTGCCACGTGTCACTCTGATTTGTGACTTATATATGCCTGAAATGTTGAATCAGTTTGACACTTGTCATTGCCTGGTTGTGCCACGTGTTCTTAGCTGACGTGAGTCGAATCGACGGTCCAAATCGCACCTTGATCTGACGGCTAAGATCAAACCCCGTTCCTTTGACTTTCGAGTCAGCGACATGACGATCTTTCGCCATGTATCCTCTTGATCCAGCGGACCATGACTATCCTATCCACCTTGCAGCTTCACCATATCTAACGGTTATTAGTCCTTCGCAGTTACTCCAGATCCTATGGCCCAAATCTTCTCATGATTTCACCATTTCACGATTTTTCCACTTCGTCATGTAATTTCTCGACACCTTCAAGTCCAGATCTACGAAACTCCGAAATGGAGTCAGACCAACATAATTCGGTCTTTCACATTTCGCCTCTTCTTGCACTTTAATGAACATACAGGTTCTCCCTGATCCAATGACAGTCGGACCCCGCGCTCGAATCTAACGCCCGAGATCTGTCCTCCTCTACTGCGCGTTCTTCTTGTCTACTAACAGATCTGACGGTCCTCCTTTTTTCGGGAAATTTGAATGGGATCCAACAATCAGAAATGCTTCTCCTCCCGAGCTTACTTTGTTCCTGTTTTTCCATCGATGCTTACTCTGACCTTGCCGTCGATGATCTCCCAACAATCCTGCCATCGATGATCTGCCAACAATCCTCTGCACTATCTCTTCTGAGCTTATTTGAATTTGCTCTGCAGCGTCTTCCCATAATGCTGCAACGTCTTCCCATAATGCTCGTATGTTACATACTTCTTGTACTCATGCCATCTTCGTTGTTGTACTTGCTATCAATGACAAGCATACGCTGCATGTTAAACATTTGCCAACACACCCGCCCCCATCAGGGAATGGGATCCAAGCACAATTGAAAGAAACCTTAGAGCAACGTGACTCTGGCACACCAAAGATTAAACATTGAAGATTTCACAGCTCACAAGTGTTAATTGTTGAATTACCCAAAGCAAATCCATTACTCTCTATAATTTGTATAGCATTTAACACTCACCCACAATGCAATGTTTATAAACAAAATTCAGATATCAATGTCAAATATGAGGTATAGATTGTAATCTCAAAATATCCTTGGGAACATAATCTGTATCCCCGATAATTAAAATAACTAAACTAGCCTTCGTCATCTCTAATAAAGTTTCCTTTGCAACGAAGGACAGAATGGATGAAGGAAAGGACAGATCGTGAGTTCCAAACCAACCAATAAGGCAGTGACTAGTTAATGCATAAGTTAATGCTTCCATAATGTACCACCTTCGACCAAGGTTTGCTACACTAGTGTTGTCAATTCCCGAATTTAATACAACACTATTAACCAAACTTGAATTCATTACAACCTGCACCACAGACCAACGAAATATATATATATATATATATATATATATATATATATATATATATATATATTCCCAACACAGCTCATAATAAGATAAAAAATTGTCAAATCAAACTCAATTCACACATTCAACCAATCAAACACCAAATAAATCGATTTTAAGATAATGAAAAATTGTTTTTTTTGCTAAACTCTAATGTTTAACCTTTGGAAAAAAATCACGACTCAATGGATTAATACAAAGTCAAAGTTTGGTTGACGTTAAGGAGATTACAATATACCTAGCCTTTGGTAGGTATAATAGTGCTTTACCTATAATAATATTTTATTTTTCACCCATGCTTATAGAGTTAATGTATATCACTAACGAATAACAAGAGAGCTTATGGAAGTTACCTATTTCTACATTTCTAAGCAACTTTTTTCATATGATAAGAGTTACTTTTAGAATCACATGTCATCCCTTAATGATAGGCCATGTTTTCCTAAGAACTTGTAATCTCTCATTAGAAAATGTCTAAAATCCTCAATCACATTAGTTACTAGGTATTAGAATATTGATTCATCGAACTTAATATTTCCTTGAGTTTATGAGATGTATGCACATTTGTTTTTGTTGATAGTATTTTTTTTAGTTTCTTACTTTAAAAAAAAATATGAATCCCTTAATGTTCTGGACAATATTCTAAATTTTTTTATAGAGGATGAAGTTTTTTTCTATAGAATGCATTATGTTTGGAGTTAATCAACTTGCAAACAGGAAATATAAAGACATTGAAGGCTACCAAGCGGAAATATTAAAAATTGGAGGGCATATTATGATCCCTCACATACACAAGCTCTTTAATTTTGTAGTCAAGAAAGGATTCCCTAAACCCTGGACTCAATTACTCATTGTACCTATTTTTAAAATTGGGGATAAAATCAATCCCTCTCATTATAACACCATTATGATTAGCCCCATCATAGCCAAGCTATATGGAAGTATTTTGAAAAGAAAACAAGCATATGGCTAGAAAGCCACAGAAAAAGAGATAAAGGAAAGGCTAGTTTTAGAGGTTATCATTCAACTGTGGACCACCTTGTCATGCTTAGGATAATTGCAGAGGAGTTTCACAACAATAAAAACAATCTCCTTTTTTGTTTTGTTGAATTTAAGAAAGCTTTTGACACTATTCCTAGGACTAACCTTTGGAATAGGTTAGAAGAGCTAAAAGTTCCCTCCGGGATAAGACTTGTTGCAGTAAGCTTGTATGAGAACGTTATTGCCAAGTTTAGGAGCATTGAGGGTTGGTAAGAATAAATTAATTTCAATATAGGAGTCAAGCAAGGTTGTCCTCTATCCCCTACCCTTTTTGGTGCATATACATTGACAAGTTAGAAGATTGTTTAAAAGTCACATATTGTGTTGGACCAAATTTTGTTAGTATAGTCATCTTCCTTCTTCTCTATGTCAATGATATTGTTCTTATGGAAATGAATCTCTATGACCTTAGTAAGCAACTTATAATCCTCAAGGACTTCTGCTCTAATACAGGAATGACTATGAACATTGAGAAAATGAAGGTTATGATAATTAAATCCAACAAGATCACCTACGATATTTTCATATATGACAACAATAGCTTGGAGGAAGTTCCTTTGTAAAGTATCTTGGAATTGATATTCATCACAAGCTCAATTGGAACTATAACATTTATAAAACGCTAAATGGAGGGTGGAAATATTATTATGGGCTTGAAAATAATTGTAAATTAGCATAGCTTTGGCTATGGGATAAGAAAATGATCCTCTTTGAGGATCTTGTCACTCATGTTATCTTACATGGATGTGAAGTTTGGGGATGTGTAACACCCTGTTTCCCCAATTTGTAATTAATCATAAAATAGGAATTACCATGCTAATGCATGAGGACAATGTAAATGTATTATTGTTTGAGTTGCCAATAACTGATTGTGGGGGTGAAGCCTTGAAAGTACTAGCCATGATATCACTAGAGGAAGAATGTGAAAACTATACAAGAGGGTTCATATATCAAATAACCCCAAATCTCCCATGATAAGGATGACAAACCTCCTTCGAATCCCAAGGAAAGGAAAACAGTCAATGAAGAAAGGACCGGTGGTTGAATCACCAACCACCCCATGAATGGAAACATGGACTGTCAGTCCGAAGTACTGCAGGGACCTGCAGACCTGAGTTTCCTTCTGACAGAAGGAACAAAATAGGTCAGCAAAACCGTCCAAAGTAAGGGGGACGCACACACGGGAAAGGGGGACACCAGACGAGAACTTGATTGGAAAGGGGAGAGGCGCGAATCTCTCCAGCAAATCACGAATAGAAGGCCGTGATCTTGATGCCGAAGGGCATCTGAGAAACCTCGTCGAGGCCACAAGCGAGTGAGAAATCTCTGAGTTGCAGAAAACAGGACCCGAACAGAAACTGAAAACAGAGAGAGAACCCTCGAGAAGAGTGAGATTTCCCTGGTGATATCATGGCTTGGCACGGGGGTGGCTAGAGTGCTAATATTGAATGCCTCTGAGCCTATGTTCGGGTGGAAGGACGAACACCCACAGTCAGTTGGTTGATGGCAACCTGTAATAGATAAGTGAATTTTGACCCTGTGTAATTTAGTTGTAACGGTGTATGAATTGGTATGATGTGATTTCTTTCAAGAATGCAAATGAATGCTTAATGGATATACTGTATCCCTTCTATTTTTTGTTGAGTCGTATAATTAGGCAAGAAAGGAATTATAGGGTTTGGACATGACTTGTTCCCATAAATTCTGGAGTTCTGTAGTGTCTTAAGCTAGAGCCATGAACTGTGATCTCGTCGATCTTAGGCGTAGTTGCATGAACGATGGTTTACTCACCTAGTCGTCATGAGTCCCTTGGAGGACAGAGTTCGTTAAGTTGATGAGAGGTAGTGCCAATTATGCACAGGCTCTCTGCAATCAAATAGAACCCTAGAATCCCTTGATGAAGAAGCGCAATAGTTTTGTTAAAGACTCTTCTAAGAGTCAAGTCCAGGAGAAAGAGTGTAAATCTCTCAAGTCCTTCATAGTTGAAGAAGCTCAGGAAGGATAGCGAGTTTCAAATACCGAAAGAGAGTACCCTTTCGTTTGCTAGATGAACGGACGAGATCCTTTCGAAGGATCTGAGGTCTGTGACGACCGCTAGATTGGAGGAAGGAACATAGACGTTAAGGCCTCGACCCTTTTTTGGCCTTCGCAAGTAGTGAAGGAATCAGGACCGTAGATCCCAAGATCCAGGAGAGTTAACTGGACCGTCCCATTGTAGAGGACACATGGCTGTCGGTCGGCATTTTGGCACCCGAGAAACCCAAGGGCAAAGACCCCTTGTCTTCGCAAGTCACGAAAGCCCGGTATGCGAAACCTCGAATCAGTATAGAGTGAATAGGTTTCAGTGTTTCGGCACCCGGGAAACCCAAGGGCAAGATCCCTCATTTTCGCAAGTCGCAAAATCCCGGTACCCGAAAGCCTGATGCGCTATGTGGTAGAAAGGAGGAGTCTCGAAAGGGTCTGGACTGTCCATCGGAGGAGACGCGTGGCAAGCGGCCCGAGTTCGGTGAAAACTCTGAAAGAATCTGGACCGTTGGATCCAAACCACCGGGGATCGTTGTATCTCGTACAAGAAACCGTGTATCGGAATTCGGGGTTTGTAGAGAGAAGGGGACGACAGTTCGTTGTTCTCTTGAGTCCCGAAATTCGACGACTCGGGCGGATAGGTGGAACACCCCAGATGTAGGAGCCACGTGGATGACAAGTGGTACATCCCAGAACAAGGGTCACGTAGAGGTGACAGGTGGCGTGTTCTTGTCACAGGGAAGGAGTCAACATCCCGTTGACCTATATCGTGTTTCGGGGTTTGAAGAGTCGAAAGGCTCGACTCTCTTTCTTTACGAACTCTCGGTTACCAAAATCCCGATACGACCAGGACCGTCGGAGCAGGGGGAGACTCGCAACCGTCGATCTCCTCGAAGGTGAGATATCAGGTTTCGGGGTTTGCAGAGTCGAAAGACTTGACACGTTTGTATCGCTGAGTCGCGAAATGCAAAAAGGCGCCTAGTTTGTTTGGCCTATGGTCGTAACCAACGATCACATGGAGGTGGACAAGGGAAGAGCTAGCCTGTGCTAGGCCCCGTAGGACTTCGGGGATTCTGTCCCTCGAGAAAAAGGTGAAAAATCTACTATGCCATAGTGGGTATGTTACAAGATGCAGTATCTCTCGGTAATCGTAGATAAAGATAGATCAAATCCAAAAAATAATTATAACTTATAATCTCAAAATTAAAGGCAATACACCATATTATGTCCTCCTTATAGAATCGAGCCTTTCCCCCATTCAAAGCACAGTTATGATTAGGTACTTAATGTACAAGAATAAGATAAACAACATGGATGACAAGAGGCTCCCCAAAATTGCTTCATACTCTATCCAAATTCACCAACGGCTCAAGCGGGGATGGCATAATGATACCTAGTCTTGGCTAAATCATTGGGGAATAAAAGAAGTTATTTTGCAGAATATTGATGATATTAAAAATATTAGTAAAGCTAAATTTAAGGAGAATATATGGTGCGATAAATAATTAGAGGATAAAATAAAATTAAGATAGTATAAGGAGGTGGTTAACCCTAATCTTGAAGATCAAAAGTGTCTCTCTATTTTGACTAGCGTAAAGAAGAGAATCAATATTGCTAAAATAAGAACTAATTCTCATGAGTTGCATAGTGAAATTTGGCATTGGACAGCTCCCAAAACACCATGGCATGAAATAATTTTTCACCTTTGTGACACCAAGAGGGTTGAATATGAAAAGCACTTTCTCCTAGAATTCCCTGCATATACCCAAATTAGATCTCAATTTCAATTTTTTGTTACAACATTGATCTTCCTAACCTTCTAAGTCATCAAGGCTATAATGACCTTGGAACACTTCTCCTAATGCTTTTTGAGCATCAAAATAACATTTTAAAGAAATCCAAGTAATCTCTTACCTTTCTTAAGGTCTGATAGACCAATTTTGGTCTCGATGGACATTAACCACCACCATCATCATCATCATAATTTATCTTTTTAATCAAAATAGATACAAGATATTAGAATATAAAATCAAAAAATAAAATATTTTGTAATTTTTTTAATAATATATACAATTATTCTTTTTGATAGAAAATGATTATGATTATATGTCAAACTTTCTCAATCAAATTAGCTTTTTGATATTATTATATAGACACGTAGATATTCAATATTTCTATAATTTGTGTATATCTATGCAAGTTTGTTTTTAGTTCTTTGATGTTATGAGTTATATGGTCATATGATTGAAATCCTTCTTTGATTTATATACTCAACATTATAAAATTGGCACATTGATACATATTGTCTCTATTAATTCCTTACATCTACACATGTTTGTTCTCATTGATAGGAAATTCTTGAGGTTTTTAGTCATAAGAATGTTGGAATGCCTTAGCTAAATCAAAATCTTTGTATTAAATTATAGACACATTGAAATTTAATAGTTTTATAAATTTCCAAATCTATACATGTTTGTTTTTGTTCATGGGAAATTCTTAAGACTCTCAATTATATGACCCGATGTTTGAATTTCTCAATTAAACTACATAATAGATATTGGAATCATATGACCCTATGTTTGCATCTCTCAATTAAACTATGCAATACATATTGGAATTGAGACATTAGTACTTAATATTGCTATGATTTTGTAGGTCTATGCATGTTTGTCCTTCTTGATAGGAAATCCTTAAGCTTCTTGATCATACAATGATATCACAAAATTATGTATTGCATATTAGAAATAAACACACTTAAACCTAATATTTGTATTATGTGTAGATTTATGCAAGTTGGTCATTGTTGAGAGGATATTTTTGGGATTCTCAATCATATGAACGTATGATTATGTTTCTCTATCGAATTATATTATAGATATTATTACATAAATACATCAAAACTTATTATTTGTATAAATTTCATATATCCATGAACATTTGTTCTTCTGTATAGTAAATCATTGATAGTATAAGTCATATGGTTGTATGAATGAATTCCTCAATCAAATTGTATCTTGGACAATAGAATATAAGCACATTGATACTTAATATTTCTATGGTGTTCATATATCGATGCAATTTTGTTCTTGATGATTGGAAATCATTGAGTTTTTCACTGATAAAGTTGTATCATTGAGAACCTTCATCTAATTAGAGACTAGATATTAGAATATAGATACATCGAAACATAATGTTTATAATATTTACTTAGACCTATGAAATATTGATGTTTATTGCAAATATTTGAGCTTATCAGTGATTCAAAGTCCATCTCATAGCTTATGAATGCTTGTGTGATTTTATAATTTCAATCATGTATTCAACACTTTTCTCATATGATGCCAATTAGTTGTTCAAAAGATCGCAGTGATGAATTATTCATAATTATCAAATAAGAACCAATAATCAACATGAATGAACATTTGTTCTTGTTAATAGGTAGTCAAAAAACTAATCATACATGTACCATAAGGCATTGTCTACTTAAATCCTATGCTTACATTAAAATACTAGTTTGTAGTAAGATCTCAATCATTGCTCTCTGAGATTATTTGCAATGATCGAGTAATAGAACATAGAAAGATAAAATGCTAGAATCAATCACATTCTCTAAATAATTTGATATTGATTGCAAACGATTCTATTTCATATAATTTTATGTGAGAAGTATTATGTATGCTTTCTAATGTTCTCTAAACAAAGGATAGCTTTTTTTATTAATGTTTCAAAAAAGGGTGAATTTAACAATCGTGCAGAATCTCTAAACTTAATTCAAGGTCTACAAATTATGAAACAAAATGAAATAAGGAAGGTCTCAATGATTCAGGATTCTATCATAATTATGTAGAACATGTACTACCTCTATTCACCTCAAGAACTTTGGTTAAGAAGGCTAATTACCAGAGCTCAAAATCTAACAGGAAGATTCAACTCCATTGATTTCTATCAGCATCTAACACACAACATCCTTGCAAACAAAAAATATAACAAAGTAGACAATCTCCGTTTAGGATCGCTAAGAATAAATTAAGGGGGGATATAGCATGCCACCTTCCATGATACTTATGTCATACAAAGCACTAAGGTTAAGAGTCACGGATTCATTGAAGTGGCAACCAAAAACTATAGACAATACTTGGACATTAAAGACCATTGTCTCCCCCATTCCATGACACAAACCTTTGTAGGCGTCGCTTGTATTGAATTCATACAAGTGAATATGTGATGGTCGTGTGCAATGTGTGGTATAACTCCTTAAACCTATTAGAAGACACCATCAATTTACCTCTTTTTTCCCTCCTTGTGATATGGAGTAGGAGTCTAGAACACCCCTAGAGATTGCTTGATTCATCCCTCGACCACTTGAGTGAGGACTCTGGGTGTTGAAACATCTATAGATCTATGGATCTATGGAATGGCTTATTACACAGTGGGTCTATGTATTAAAGTGTTGGAATACATTTCAACGAGAAGAAAATACTGGTTCGATTCCACAATTAGAAATAAAATCTAAAGAATTGGACCATGTCAAATCCTCATCCACATAGCCACTTAGCTTGATGTGCCATATGTGATAGGTATAATTTTTGTAGATTCATCCAAAGGTGTGAAAGGAACATAGAGGAAGCTCAATATCATTTCTCTCCTTGTGTGCACAAAAGTGGGAAGGCTGGATGAAAGAGTGGGAAATGAGGACAACAATGTATGCACAAGCAATGTGGAGGTACATTAGAAGTATCAATATCTAGGTGGAATTAGTTAAATCCCAACAAATTCAAATTGAAATCAACATAATAAACAATACACTAAGGTGTGAAGAAAGGAGTGGAAGAATGGGCATGCTACAGGAAAGAACTGCTCCATTGGAATTGGAGAAAAGAGCAACATTTGAGTTGAATTAATATATGGCTTCTCCTTCACTTTTTGTGGGATCTTTTGGCCTCAAAAAAATGATGGAAAAGGGGGAACAAATAGTGCATCAAGACTCATTGCAAGCAAATAATCAATCCTATATCATCTAGTATTCCAAGGTTGGTAGCAAAATTGAGCCCCTTAGCAAGAAAACACTATGATTTTCGAAATTTTGTTATTTTTTGGAAAGTATTATTTTTGTTAGGACAACATGATTGGCTCTATACTTATCAAATAATTAGCATTAGATATAAAATCTTAACATTAGGGCAAAGAATAGTCAGTAATGTTGGTTTCTTGAGAAACAATTCAGTTACATTGGTTGTTGAACTCTATGAATTTCATATTATTTGGCTAGACGGTCTGACCACAACCATACTTTAATACAAACATAATCATTTCTATTAAAAAAAATCATAAAACATATACAACATAATGGCCCACAAAATATGATAAGCTCATATTGACATCTATGGTTATCAACAATTGTGTGCTCTATAAAAAAATGCGTGGCATTCGATAGTTTTGGAGTTCAAAAAAAATGCCATCTTTATGCTTTAACAATTTTGGAGTCTTTGTGAAAATTGAAGGTCGACTAAAATCATCATAGATTAAATGAAAGTAGTACTAAGAGATTATGATATATTGATCAATATTAGTCATATATATCATATTCAAAATTTTCATTTTTCATTTTTCATTTTTCACAAGGACGATTTTCCCAAACCTATGACACTAATGTTATGGTCTTATTGGCCCATACCATGGATGCACAATGACACATTATTTGCATTACATGGAAAAGCACAAGACAAAAATTGCATGTGTTTTGCTGTGAAATCTAGTGTCAAATCACACCAAACCCTCATTCAATTTTTCTCTTCAAATGTGAAGTTATTTCCTTTT
>JASDQU010274558.1:3125-13691 GCA_032191745.1 Picea mariana
ATTCACCTGTAGACGATTCCTTTCCTGATGAACATTTGTTTGAATTATCTTCTCACTCACCTTGGTATGCAGATATTGCTAATTATCTGGTTGCAGGGAAGGTACCTCCACATCTATCTCCTAGGGAAAGAAGGAAAATTATTCAAAAGAGTGTTAGGTACAGTTGGATAGGAGGTTACCTCTTCTACACCGGCCTAGACCAAGAAATCAAGAGATGTGTGAGGGATGATGAGGTTTATGATATACTGAAAGCTTGACATGATGGCCCTTGTGGGGGTCATTTTGCTGATAAAAGGATCGGGCATAAAATTTTAAGGATGGGCTATTATTGGCCCAACATATTTCAAGATGCCAAGAATTATGTCCAAGCTTGTGACCATTTCCAATGCATGGGTCAGCCAACTCACAGGGATGAGATGTCGCTCCAGCCTTAGGTAGTGTTAGACCATTTTGAGAGATGGGCCATGGATTTTGTAGGACCCATTCACCCACCTTCCAATCAGAAAGTCTATATATTGTTCTGTACAGATTACATGACCAAGTGGGTGGAGGAAAAATCACTTATCAGAGCGTCAAAAGAGGTTGTCTTAGCATTCTTGTTTGAAGATATATTAGTTAGGTTTGGCATTCCTAGAGAACTGGTCACTGATGGAGGACCCCCTTTCACATCACATAAATTTGAATCTCTACTTAGTAAATATCATGTTTTACATAGAATAGCTTCTCCATACCATCCATAAGGCAATGGCCAAGTGGAAAGTACCAACAAAGTTATCAAAGCCATTATTAATAAAACAGTGAGAGAAAATTGTAGGGATTGGTCTAACAGACTGCATGAATTTCTATGGGCTTACCGAACTACTTGGAGGAGCACAACTATTTTTTCTCCTTACGAGTTGGTATATGGAAAAAGCCCTGTTTTTCCCATTGAATTCGAAATCAAAACCTTAAGAACTACATTAGCATTCAACCTCGACATGACTATGTCACAGAAAGCCAGACTGCAGCATCTCAACGAGCTTGATGAAAAGAATTTGGATGCCATCCATCAAACCACAGTGATTCAACAACAAATAACAAAATGGCATGACCGAGTCATCAAGAAGAAATTATTCCAGAAAGGAGATTGGGCTCTGTTGTATGATTCATGCTTAAGGAATTTCAAGGTAAGCTGCGTACATGATGGCTAGGGCCTTATGAGGTAGACACTGTCTTTCCCAATGGGACAGTCCGGTTGATTAATATTGATGGATCCAATACACACTTACATGCAAATAGTCATTGCTTGCATCAGTATCAGCGTCCATTGTCCAAGACAGAACTCAAAACTAGTTGTACAGCTGATACAGATTATCAAATCTTAAACGGAAAGGAGCTTGCTCCTTCCCCTTCTAAATTTTAGGACTTCTTTTGCTCAGACCTTGTGTATAAATAATCTCAGCAAAATTTTCATTTCTCTATTTTTAGTTGAGATTTTTCTATTTTCTTTACTATGCTAATAAAGCTTTGAAAGGTATCAGGCAATTATGTGTGTGCAGGTAGATCGATGAATAGAAGGAAACGATGAGTTCATGGAAGTTGACAAACTTCCTAGAAATGAAGTAAGGTAGTGTTTGGCCGATTTCAATGTTGTTACACCTTCTTCTGATAAATTGGCCGATTTCAATGTTGTTACACCTTCTTCCGATAAATTGGCCGATTCCAATGTTTTTACATCTTCTTCTGATAAATTGGCCAATTTCAGTGTTGTTACACCTTCTTCCGATAAATTGGCCGATTTCAATGTTGTTACACCTTCTTCCGATAATTTGGCCGATTTCAATGCTGTTACACCTACATCCGACATTTTTGAAAAAGAACCTACTGATACATTAATTACTGTTGTTCTTTCTTGCCACTCCACTCTTTCTTTTTGTTAACACTACGACTCCAACCCTCCAATATTTCATGCAACAACACCACTTATTAGACAATACTGATGCTCTTCATCTAAAAGTGTTGCTTCATTATGACTTGATTTCACATTCGGTGATTTCCAGTTGGCTAACTAAAATAAGGAATACGTCTCTGCACAAGATATCATTTCTCTCATGATCCTTCATCATGCCATCTATTATGTGCCATTTCGACGGCGGTTGGATTGTGTGGTTACTCCGACAGGTTGTTATGTGTGGTAAGATTTGAGGTACGTGATCAATCCTACATGTTAAAGTAATGAAGATATAAAAGCACAATTTCCTATTGACTAACCGGTTACACCTGGAGCCAATCCACTTAGTTGGGGGGGGGGAATGTAAATCTAGCCGTTCATTTCGAATTTGATACACACCTCCACCACCTTTCCACCCACACTTCTTTTAACTAAGAAACTGTATTCTTTCTGCAAACCATGTTTGAGTTTATTGCGTCTCTGATTTAGGTGATAGTTTCTCCTCCTACGTACCTGTTAGACTCTCAAGAAACATCATGGGAGGATCAGCTATGAGATATGAACCTACAACTCTAGACAGTTTGCTTCTACACCCAGAGGCCTACCAAATATTTCTTCAGGCCGACTGGATATTGCATTTTAAGAAGTTGAAAGAGTTTAGTGAGGATGAGGTATTGGAGTTTAGTCAAAATATTATTGAAGGGTATTCGATGGTGAATGGGGTAAGGATTCCAGTAACAGAAGCAAGCATTGATGCTATAACAGGGTTTCCTAGAATAGGAGGCTGATGGTTTAATAGAAAAACACATCTTCTGGATGCACAGAAGGGGTTCCTCGTCAACTCTCAGAAGTTCAAACAAAGGTAGAGGTGTAGATGTCAATTCCTTACCAGAGCCATGGGGGAAAGTTGTAGAATTTCTTAAAAGATACATTACCTACGAAGGCTGATACCAAGTTGTTTATTTTTTTGATTTCATCTTATTATCACATCCTCAACATCAGAAATTGATAAACATTCCTTATTTTCTCCTACAATCATTGCATAACATGGCTCGTTTTGTAAAAAAATCCAAGATCCCCAAGAACTGCATTTCTAATCACAGACTCATCGGCTTATTAATTTGCAGAGGTATGGGCATTTCTACTTACTGCAGCAGACCAGCCACAGTTTGAAAATCCAGAAAGGATTGCACCAGTCCTTGAAAATGAAACCCTTTCGCCTCTTCTAGAACCTCTACCCTCGACTGCAACAATAGTCCAAACCCCTACTGTCGCAGCCCATAAGACGAATCAGAAAAGAAACCATATAACCTGAAGCCATCCTGGCACCAGAAAGACAAGCCTCAACAACTTTGCATTACAAAAACCTATAGCTATGTACAAACAAACAGATGAAGAGCCAACTACTCAACCAAAATCACAACACTTGGCTACTACACCGATTATTGAAATCCTACCCCCTGCCTCTGACAAGAAAACCACTGCTTCTACTTCTACATTACCTAAAAAATGAGAAAGGATAACATGGTACACTATAACATCAAGACCGCTTACCCCCCCTACTGTGGAACCAGCAATCACACAGAACACTCCTATTTCTACTACAACCAATCAAGCACCTACTATCATTACCTGTGCAACTTCGCAGAAAAGGAAGCATCCATTCAAAGGAAAACCTCATAGAGCCCTTAACCAATTTGGATCAACAAAAAATCAAATCCCTTTGGCTACTGCAATAGAGAATTCTACATCAGTACGAATACCAGGCTTTACTTTATGCCCAAAACTGCAAGAAACTATCTTCTCCTTTCAAAATGAATGCACCCAATTCGCAGCAAAATCATCGATGTTGACTGATAATTCTGCACATCCTATGTATGTTGACGATGTCTAGATCATCGCAGGCCCTAGCATACCAAAATATCCTCCTTGTGTGATTGAGGAAGAACACCTTGTTCCTCCTCCAGCAACAAAGAAGAAAACCACTACTTTCGTTTCTACTTTACCCAAGAGAAAAACCAGGTCCACTAGGTCTGTCAAAGATGCAATTGGAAAGCAAGATGTGGAGCAAGTCATTCCTATTCTTTGTCCACTATTCCCTATGTTTGATGCAGGGAAAATTCCACAAGAATCACCTGTCCATGTCGAAACTGGTCCATAAGAACCAGTCCTGACAAATACAACTATTACACAAGAAACAATTGCTCCACAAAAGATTGTCCCACCAGAGCTAGAAATATTAGAGCCAACTGTCCATGTTGAGACTGATCCACAAGAACTAGTCTTGACAACCACATTTGTAACATAAGATCCAACTCCATAACATTATGAGGATGTGCCACTTTCCTAATTGTTTGCCCAAATAGAGAAAAAGATAAAGAATACAAAAAATTCTAGGATCATTGAACAGATAACAGAGAATGTCGACCTAAAGGAAGAATTAAAAACCCTAAAATAGGAGGTGGCAACTGCTCGACAGAAGAATCTAGACGGGATAACCATGGACATCCTAGCACTGACAAAAGATTTTATGGAAAGAAACAAAGAACTCATGTGTTTTGAGTGTGGCAACATTTACTATGAGGCAGGATATGAGGTAGTCAAAGTTCCAGTTGCTACAAGACCAGCAAATGTATCAATCAAGACTGAAGATGGACTTCCTACTACACAAAAATCAGTAAAATAGAGGAGATCCCAACGTCTTAAATTAGCTCCTGGTATTCCAGAAGCTTGCAAACAAGAACCTTTGTTTCCTTCATGATTTGTTACGCAAGCAACTCAAACTGATCCTGTTCTCAAGAATAAAGAAACCCAAATAGATTGTTGACACAACAGATTCTCGTTTTGACACAACATTCTTCATTACCGGCACTTAGAAATTTCTCTTAACAATTTTTCACTCGAGGAGATACTGATCTAAATCAGCTACAAAGTAAGGTTTGAGTGTGTTTTGCATGAGGACATGCAATGTCTTCAGTTGGGGGGTATGTTAGGACCCTGAAATGTCCCTTTTTCACAACACCTTTTGATCATTCAACCTTCTCATTCCCAAGTTAAATGACTATTATAATGAGCACCAAGACCCTTTTTCCCAAGGTATGAACTATTCATCTTGCTTTTATATTTTCATTTACTTAGCATGTTTGATTGATAATGTTCACATATTTTTCCCATGAAATGATTTAACTAATGATCAAAATGTTAGAACATGCCACTTTCAGAAACTCACTGCTGTTGCATCTATGCACCAATCCTGGAAGCTGTTAGATGACTCCTGCAATGGATTCCCACCAATCCTGGGAGTTGTTACACACCTGCTACAATAGAAGCCTGTTAATCTCAAAAGCTATTACAACAGATGCCACCAGTCCTGTTGTGATACGACTACTGCAACACTAGCTGATTAGAATGTTGGCTCATGATGTTGATGAAGGAGAATTCAAGATTTTGTATTAATGATATCTAACGAAAAGCCTGAGAATCGGGGATTCTCAAGACTGTTCTATTTTTGAACACTGAACGACTCTGACTTTAAATAGCAGAGATTTTGTAATGTAAAGGGTTGTTAGTCTTTTTCTTTAGTGATTGAAGAAAGCAGTGATTATTGTACACATACATCTTTTTGGTAATTGAATGAAGAAGTGGATTGAATTTCTTTAGCAGACTATGATCTATCTCTTTGAGTGGATTCAGTGAGAAGGAAAAGGCCCACCTTCCTCACCGATTCCCCTCTATTTCAAATTCTAGATTTAGTTGTTTTCATTGCAAATGGTTTAACTATTAGGTATTTATGAATACAATTGTTGTTACAGTTTAGTTCCTTTTTGGTAAATGCGCATAAACTTGTCTCATGAGAATTAGAAGTCAGTTGTTGAATATTTTTGGAGAACCGCTTTTCCTTTTTCTGCATTAGGTTAAAATCTTGTTTTGGAGAATTAAAAGTGTGAAGTAGCTTCTTACAATAAGTAGATTTCCCTTCTACAATAGTATAGAATTTCTTCCTGCAAAAGTAAATTAGAAAGTTAGATTAAGGTAGGCAATTCATGGTTTTTGTATATTCATTAGTTTAGATTGCAATTATGATTTTAAGTCTGTAGCACTCCAGCTGTATCATCACAATTGTGTTAGAAATAATGTTTGTTTGTTTTGTTAAAAATAACTTCCCTACTACAATTAGATTAGAGATGCTTTCATAATCTAGCATAGACTGTGTATAATTATCTTGAAATAACAGACTTCCCTGGGTTGACAATTTATATTGAACACTTTGATTTTCCATTCAATTAGACAATTAAAGTGCCCAACAGGTTGTACTACTGGTATGGTGCGTACATACATGTTTTGCACTACCAATAGGTTGCGTACCTATTGCAGATTGATATCTGTTGAGGATTTTTGCCTCATCTCAGTTGGTACTGAGTGTGTAAGCTGAGTCTTGCATGATAGAGCTGGTTCTCTTGTAGAGTTGCACTCTATTCAGTTGTTGTTGAAAAACCCAAGGATTGTAGTCCATAATAAAAAGAAAATTCTACATACACCTTGTGTTCTTTGTGTTCCTTGTGGTGATGACTTGTTGATGATATGTTGCTGATATGTGTTCACATCTAACTGGTCATAAATGACAGTAATAAGTAATGAGTAAAATGTTGAATGCTAACTAATGAGTTTTGTGTAAGAGGGAAGTTTTGGGAAAAAGAGCCCCACGCTCATTCATCCCCCCTCTAAGTGTGGTAGGTGTGTCCAACAATTGGTATTAGGGTGGGCCTTCATTACAAGCCTTAAAAAGATTGAAGGACATCCATAGACACACAAATGGATGATGAATTTACAATCCTTGATGAGGAAAACTATTCTACTTGGAGAATAGAGATGAGAGTACATTTGAAGGAAATGGGAGCAACTATTTGGAAGGCAACCATTGGTGGATCAGTTTCATCGAAGAAAAAGTCAAAGTTTGCAGATCAAAGGGAAGGAAAGAAGAATGATGCATTGGCTCTCAAGACCATTCTTAGTGGACTCTCAAGCCCTAGCAAAGAGAGCATGGGAGAATGCACTTTCGCCAAGGATCTATGGCTAAATCTAGATGAGACATATCAAAGAAAGAAGGAGAAGGAAGATATTGAAGATCACTCCATCAAGATCATTAAAGGTAAAGAATCTCCAAAAACCCTTGATTGTATTATTTCTAAATGTGATCTTGAAAAAATTTCAAGTGAAGATAAAGAATCAAGTGATGATAGCACAAAGGAAGATCTTGAAGACATTTCAAATGAAGGCAAAGGATTATGTGTTGATGTTGGAAAAAAGGAAGATCATGAAGATATTTCAAATGAATGTAAAGAACCCTCAAAAACTGATGCAAGAGCATCACCCACAACAAGTGAGCGTGGAGGCGGAAGACAACTGGGATGAGCACAATGAATTTTTGCACATGTTGAAAATGTTTTGAAATATTTTGAAAGACTAATGAAGGAATATTAATGAAATAGTTAAGGAAGGCATATGCGTATTTATGAATAAGTGATTGTAAATAGATCTTGAGGAATCTTCTCTCATCTGTCGATATAAAAGGCATTTATGCCCAGTTAATGAAAGTAGGTAGATTTAAATTCCAGATTAGACAGTTTTAGGAGCAGGAGGGAAAATGACTATAGACACCCTTGTCTTTGTATCATTGTATCAATATAAGCACAGAAGAGAAGAGAAGAGAGTAGTAGCATAAAGTTGTGTTGAAGAACCCATGTACAAAAGTTTTGAGTTAATATATGGAGCTTTGATTTAGATCATGGTGTTATGATGCTTTATGTTTATACATGATGAATAGTGTTGTTTTGTGGTTGTGCTCTCTCTGTTATGCATTTGTTATTATGTTGTGTGTGAATGTATGTTTTCATGTTGAATGTTTAAATTCTGAGAGAGAAAGAGAACAAGTTTCAGTTGTTTCTCTTCCTGAGAGAATTTCTTGCAAGGAGTGCAGTGAAACGTCCGCAAGGTATGCATTGACAAGTTTCAAGTTTTACCTCTGAAAGATCAGGAGAGATAACATTGTTTTCATTCCAACAGAAGTGCAAGAAAAGCACAGAAGCCATGGAAGGTGTGTGCAGGATGGTCAAGAGCTTAGAACTTATCAACTAAGGTTGAGAGATTGAAGGACTTCTATTGCAGAGAAAGTGTATAGAGTCAAGAGTTCAAATACTTAGATGTATTTGAAGGATTGCAGCAAGGAGTGCATGCAGAAGTCTTCTGGAGACTCGAAGTTGCAAGAAAGCTCAGGAGGAGTAGTGTTTTCGAAGTGTTCAAAGAAAGATCAGGAAGGTTGATCCCTTCGAAGTATTCAAGGGAAGGTAGGGAGAAAATATTAGTTTCGAAGGTTAAGTTCCTTAGAGGATTTATAGGGAAGAATTTGGACAGTCGAAATTCTCTGAGGATAACTCACGAAACAGTGAGAACGATAGGATCTACAGAAGATGCAAGGTGGATAAGGGTAGAAGAACCCATCACTTTGGTACCCAGAATCAACATGGGTTGTTGATCTTGATCTGTTGGAGTTGTCAGATCATTTTGGGGATTCATAGTTCAGGAGCCCAGAGTGCAAGCCAAAACCTTTAGCTGATCAAGTTCCTGAAACGCGAAAAGAGTTTTCATGTATGAAGGCGAAGAGTGACGAGGTCGAAATTTTTGAACTTTGGAATTTGGGGTTTCAGAGTTCCTGAGGATGAGTGATTGGGACACAGCGAGGAGGAAAGCCTGAAATTAGAAATTGCAGCAGGATATTTGTCGACATTTTAGGAATCAGCGTTTTGGCATTCCCGTTGATAAGGAGAAGAGCACTCCACATCTGAAGCTCCAAAATCGCGAAACGCGAAGAAGTTGTGGAGGAGTGTTTCGGCATTTCGGAATTTCAGGATCCGGGATCTCAAGGAGACAATGATTTGGAATTGAGAGTTTCAAACTCCTGGTTCACAAAATACCAGGAAGAAAAATGTTTCGACATTTCGATAATTTGGGGTCTGGAAGGTATAGGAGATAGAGAGTTCGAGATTAAGCATCACGAACTCCCGACACACGAAATCGCGCCAGCCATCGGATCAAGGGAGGATCACAACCATTGATCTCTTTTAAAATAGTTCATTAGGGTTTGAGTATTTTGGGGTTCGGTATACCAGGAATACTAATGACAAGGAGCAGAAAACAGTGAAGTGAAAATCCTGAAGTCGCGAAACGTGACAAGACTTAGAGTGGATTTTCAAGATTTCGACACTTTAGATTTTGGGACTCTGGGAGTCGAGAGATAGGGTTGCACATCATCGCAACTCTCGAAATTGCAAAGAGAAAAAAGTCAAAATCAGTGGCAAGAAGGGTCCAGTGTTTGGTATTTCAGGTTTTGGAGGTCGAAGAGGTAAGGCGCTCGACAACAGGATTCGTGAAATTGCGAAATCCGGTATCCCAAAAGGAAAAGGGGAAATTCCCAAAGTCAGTTGGGTGTTGATCGTGGAGTTCATGCCAGTGCAAAGATCATGTGAGCATAACTCGGAAGGACCTGTGACATACACTCAGTTAGGTGTGTGAATAAATTTCCTGAAGAGGAAATTGAAGAGCCAGTAGACTCTAAAGGGATGGAATTGAAAGATCCTGTGCAGACTCTAACCTGAGGGTTGGGGGTCTACGTCAGTGTGGTATCAGAACTCTTCTCTATTTGTATATTGCATATAGAGAAAGTGAGAAAGATTTACAGCCATGCCACTGAGAAGGAGAGAGAGGCCAATGCCTGATCCAACAGTGGAAAGGGAAATGCGTGAACTACGTGCCAGGCTTGATTCCATGGAGACAGTATAGTGGCACACAGTTGACATTGGAGATATCAGCAAGGATGAAAGTGAAAATGAAGTTGGACATGAAGGAGAAGAAATTGCAGCTGAAGATGCAGCAGATGAACGCCTATTCAGGGTTGTTGCGAGGATAGGTGCCAGAGCGAAAATGGACATTCCAGTATATGAAGGAAACCTGGATGTAGAAGAAATTCTGGATTGGATTAGAGATTTGGATAAATATTTTAATTATGAGGATATTGAGGAATACAAAAAGGTTAAAAATGATGTCACAAGACTTAAAGGACATGCAACATTATGGTGAGATGAACTGCAGGCTGACAGACATTGTAAAGGAAAGAAAAACATCAAGAGTTAGGATAGTGTTACACATTATTTTCATCATCCCTATGACCATTAATGATGTAAACCTATATGTTTCCTTCAGAGGGGTCAGTGGCCTGAGTTCTTGAAGAGAGAAGGGAGAAGAACTTTTCCTGAGAAAAGAAGTTGCATTTTCCCTTGTAAAAACCCTGTAAGAAAGGAAGTTCGCAGGTTGCTCTATAGGCAGGGTGTGAGAATGCCTGATTCTCGTAAGTTGCACCATAGCTAGGTTGTGAGAGCTTCACAGGTTGCACTATAGGCAGGGTGTGAGAATGCTTACACGTGGGAAAAACGAGCATTTTCTCGAATTTTCTAGAAGGAGAAACTTCCATGGTGAGGTGGCATCTGAATGGTTTGGATCTTACTCGCTCTCATGATTTAATGGGATCATCCTAACCTCCTCACCTTATCCTCTTCAACTTATAAAAGGAGAGGAGCTCTCAT
>JASDQU010274559.1:0-11189 GCA_032191745.1 Picea mariana
AAAAATCTCTCTCTAAGGGGACATGTAACAATGACCTACTTGTGTGCTTGTTACCTAGGGTTTCAAATCAGCAATTTAATAAGCAAATGCAAGAAATTAGACCTACAACCATTCAATTAAGAAGTTTTGCAAGAAAATCACTTACATATCATGAAGAAAGCACATGCAAACCCTACTTGTAAACCTTCCTTGGAGAGAAATGCCACAAGATGCCAAAAATATCCTTCCAATAACAAGTGCGCCTCACTTAGCAAGAAAAATTACCCTAGAAGGGCGCAAAAATCAGACCTCACAAGTGTGAGTGAATTGTGTTATGTCCAAATGAGGGAAAACATCCTCAATATATATCATCTCATGACCTTTAATTAAAATTAGGTCATTAAAATAGCCGACGAGGCTAACAACTAAAAATCATATTGTTTTACATTAAACTGCTAAAAGAAAACCCTAAATGAGCAATGAGCAAGACGTCTAGCCCCTTTGAGGGAGATGTTGGCCCTTTTTAGGGCAAATAATAGCACTAGATGACAAACGTTGGCCCTCTCTGGGCCTCCAAACTCTACCACACGTGCCAAAATGCTCTGTCAAGGCGCCATACACTGGGGGTGACGTCAAGGGCTCCTAGATGACGTCTTGGGCCATCAGAGTGACACGTTCCACCTGCAGTGGGTCAACCCCCTAGGGCTGGGCTCAGCCAAGGCGTCCTGGATGAAAATATCCTTCTTCTTCTCTTGTGCAAAGGCTCGATCAATCACTGTCCTGTCTCTGCCCCTGATGAGGTCCCAACAACCATCTGATGGGCTCTTCAGCCCCATGGAGGTTCGAACTAATCATCTCCCCATGTGTACCGGTCCACTTGGTACCTATCCGTCGGGCATGATCCTGCACATCAAAAACTTCGCCCTCCATGGGCTCATTAGTCTTGGGATCATAGCAATGTCAATCATATTTCATCATTAATTTTATCAAATGCATGCATAAAACCCCTAGCATATCATCCAATAGCTCAAAGACATTACAATGACCTACTATACAAAGCTAAAGAAAAAGACAAAATGCCCTATTGGGCCAGCATCCATAAGAAAAGGAAATTTTCCAGAGGATATCATCCAAACCATGTATTACGAGGTGGTGTGGTCCAAGGATGTCCAGACATAGTGAAAGACAGGGGTGATATTATCCTGCCACAATACTTGACTTGTACCACATGGAGCAAGACCCATTTGTCTTCCAGAAGCTAGCTGGTGTGGTGGATGCGCTGACAATGGATTATAATGTGGTGATAGAGCGGGCTTCTGCATGTGCAAGTGGAGACTGCTAGTCATGTGGCTTCTCGACACCCCATATCTGCAACCTGAGGGCCTCGAGACATCATCTTCTTAGTTATCCTACAAAATGGGGATAACAGGCCCAAGCTAGGCTTGTTCCTCCAAAACCGTTGACCAAAGAAGGTCCTACAAAGACAAATGAATGCAGCCTCCCAGGGTGTCAAGTTAAATGTATCATGCCAAGTAAAATCACATTTAATACAAGAGTGACCTAAACATATGCATCAAAAATACCTTTTCAAATTAAACAAGTGCTCAAAGACCCTATGCAACTTGCCAAGTCTAGGTATGGGAGGGTTGTCATGGTGACCTATTGGGTGAATTATTCGTCAAGTTAAGGAGTGTTTCCTAGGTGGACCCTCTCTAAGCCATGTAAAGAGTGTGAAGTGGATGGGGGTAAAACTTTTGGGCATGGGGTTCGTGACATACAAGGGTTCGTAGTGTCTCATTTATGGGTGCCTTTGTAGAGGGTGTGTTGCAACTTTGTTTTCAATGCAACCTTTTTCCAAGCCCATTTATTGCCATTAATTAATTAATGTGTTCCTAGGTTGAATCCAAAGTGAGACTTGTGCTGCAACTTCATTTTCAATGCAACTTTTTTCCAAGCCCATTTATTGCCATTAATTAATTAATGTGTTCCTTGGTTGAAGCCAAAGTGAGACTTCTACCTAAGCATGAAAAACATTGCCCACCTTGACTCTACCTTGGTCGCACTATGCTTCCCCAAGTTGAAGACAATGTGTGGGACTTCTATCTAAGCATGAAAAACATTGCCCACACATGCTATACCTTGGTTGGTATGCTTAATTAGTTATTCATCTTATGGGTCCTGTTGGTCCTAAGGTCTGCACCTGATTGCTAAAGGGCAACGCTAGGCCACCTATCAGTTTAGAATGATTGCTTCTTTAACTTTTTGTTGGTTGGTCAGAGGATTATTCTATCAAGAGAAAGGCAAGGTTGGGTTGGCAGAACGATATGGATGAGGGCCCTCCTTGGCTGATGGCACACTAATGACAGACCAGTGAAATAATAGAAAACAGAGGGAAACAACAAACTACTCAATGAATAATCTGCTGCAAGAAGTTCAATACTTAAAATATCATTTCAAGACATCAAACATGTATCAAAACACAATAACTCCCACAGGTTGCAGAAAACAAATCTTTACCAAAGCATTAGCTGTTTGACAGGTTGCATATCAGTAAAAATAAGTCATACATTAGCTGAAAGGAAATGAAATGTACATTGCACAAATAAAAAACTGTATTCAAGATAAGAATGAAAACACATGAAGAGTTGAACGAAACACTGTCATCAAGAGTATGTTCACACTAGGTAGAAAGCTTTAATCCATGCATAAAACGGGTCTAACTAGTCTGTTGTATTGCTCTTCTTTACTCAAAAATCCGATCTTTACAATATCCAAAAACTAACTATTTAAAAGAGTTATCAACGTGGTAATTAACGGAGGACAAGTGTCGGGTGGTGAGAGGAGTGATAGTAGTGAGTGGGATGAGTGGAGGTGACACGGTGATCTGATGTCATTCAAGCATGTGATTGGGGGAGATGTTGAGGGTGGTTTGGATTCAGACCGCCTTTGGGCCTGCAATCCACCACAAGCTGCCACGTACCCATCCAACAAAACCATGGTTTAAATTGCGGGACCGCTCTGGAAAATTAACGTCCGGGCAGTTTGCGTCCCCACAATGAACTGTAGCCGTTGATCTGATTACAATTCGAGATATGGGTGACATTTACTTGCTGCAAGGATCGACGGTTCTCGTTGACTTGGGATCGATGATCCAGATTCACATCGGACTTTCGAGCTTTGTGTGTTTTGAATGTGAAACATGAAACATCTCTCGGAGGAAAATCTCCGAAGTGAATGATCTGTCGCCACGTGTCATGATGGATGAACGGTCCAGATTCACTTCGGTAGTCCAGGTTTCGGGAGTTTCAAATGTTGAGCGTGAAGATCTCCCGGAGGAAAACTCCCGAAGTGACGTGGTGGCCTGACGTCAAAACTACTGATCTGTCCTGGAACGAAAGGTGACACATGTTGCATGGAAATGGGCGAATGACACAACCAAATGACTTGGAATGAGTGCCACATGTCATGACTCATGAGTGTGCCATGTGTCTCGATTGCTTGTTGTTACGTGCTTCGGGACTAAGGCTCTTCGGGTCTTTCGAATGTCAAACATGAAAATCTCTCGGATGAAAATCTCCGAAGTAAATGACTTGCTGCCGCGTGTCAATGATGGATGAACGGTTCATGCTTACTTCGGGAATCCGGGCTTCGGGAGTTTCAAAATGTTATGCTTGGAAAACTCCCGAAGGAAAATCGCCGAAGTAAATGATCTGCTTCCACGTGTCTCCGTTGATGTATGGTCCTGATTTATCTTGGATTTTCGGCGCTTCGGGAGTTCAGCAACTTAGTACTTCGAAGTTGATATTAAAACCCGTGTGATTCTGGAACCCGAATGTGGACAAGAGCTGTTGATCTATGATTTGCTTGGTGGATCTTTACCGTTGAAAATTTACCTGTCTGTTTCCACAGTCTGACCCCAAAATTTGCTGCTCTGGATTGCTGCGTCGTGTGCTCTGGCATTTCTTGTACATACAAAAATGTTTGGGAAACCTGTGGTGAGCTCAATCCATGAAAAACGTGATGACAAGTAATTCGAACCAAACACGACGTATATTTCATCCTTCAAGAAAGATAGAAAATGAAATGTGCGAAGACTGAAACAGGAAAGAAGCAAACGAGAACCAAGTCACTCAGTAATGGGAAAAACGACTTAACCAACCAGAAAAAGGAAAAAGTTGATGAAGGCATAGGGAAAAGAGAGAGGAGAGGCAGGGGTGGAGACCTAGGTTACAACATGGAAAAAACGACTTAACCAACTAGAAAAAGGAAAAAGTTGATGAAGGCATAGGGAAAAGAGAGAGGAGAGGCAGTGGTGCAGACCTAGGTTACAACATTGTGTCCAACTGGGGATAGCTCGTCCCTGTGAGGTTCTAAGAACTGTAGATCGGTGCCTTGAGATTAAATAACTACTTTTACCTTCCATTTCTTACCTTTGTTTCCGTCTGCTGACCCTGTGTATTTACTACTGTCCCTCGGCCATGCATTTTATTGAATGAAAAACCGAGACTACACCCCAGTGCCTACGTTGGGCAATGGAGTCTTTACTGAAACTTGAAAATGCAACTAAACCCTAGTGCCTTTGTTCGACTATGGAGTCTCTTATTCAAACAAGCTACTGAATACTGAAAAACAATCTGCTAAAAATTAAATGCTCGAACTACGAGCTTATTCTCCTACTACCTACTCTATTCAGCTGAAAACCAACACAATCATGTGTAATTCCACTTCCAATGGAACCAACAAAACATTTGACTAAGAATCGTAACTATGTGCAGGTCACTGGTTAGAATAATCCAAAGAGGATATTTCAAACGTGACAAAAAGTTGGCAGGCATTTGGTACTTATAGTTGCAAATGATGATCATGGTAAAACTTTCAACCTTTGGGATTTTGGAAAAATAAGAATCCATCCATCTCGCTATTGGATCTTGAAACTCATGAAAAGCCTCCAACTGGTTGAGAGGACAAATTTGTTGTTGTGTGAGATCTGCATTATAAACAAGACTGAGTTGCTTCTGTCCTCGTTGAAACAACTCATGAAAGTCGTGTGATTCACAACCATAAAGATCAGCAAAACACCCTTGATACTGCTCATCTTGGTTTTTGAAATGAATGGGTATGTCTTCTGCATTGCTGGTTTGTCCATGTTCTAGCTCCAGAATGTCATCTTTAGACTTATAGATTTCCTGTTGCTCAACAATTTCAGAAGGAAGGGGAAAAACATGTTCGTGACCTTCAACGTCACTTTCCTCACAGTTAATCAAATCTTTATGAGAACATAGAACAACAGATGTATCATAACAACGACTATCTGAGTCACCTAGAATAATGCAAGATGTATCCAAAGCCTTGTTATCATCAATTTCATCATTAATGTAATTGCCAACATCATCCTTTTGAATAAAAGGATCAGAAGAAGACTCATATGTAACCGAATCTTCCTCCACTTCCTCAACGGAAAAATCCCCTTTACTTTCACTACTAGAAGAACTAATAGGTGATTGTCGAATATGAGATTCAAATTCTTCACAACAGTTCTCAAAAAGTAAATCAGCTGGAAAAAACCTTTTACAATGCTTACTGAATGCAACATGGAATTGTTCCAGGGAAGAGATGCTAGCAGGGGTCAAGGATCAATACCACTCACGAGCATCTCCCTCTAATGAGTACGTGAACATCTTCATTAGTACATCCTCATGATGTATTCCCCACTGATGCATGAGTTCATGAAACTCAAGCAAATGCTCAGCAGGGTTGTCATCTCTATGTTCTCTAAATCTGGGCAAAAAATCACCCCATTCATCTATAGTAGGAACAACATTTGGAAAACCAAGAACAACAGAGAAATTTATAGGAGCAAACCTCCGAGCCAAGATGGCTTCCATCTGAAACTATGACTTCTTAAAACTTTGGAGTTGCCACTGGATTCTTTAATCATGGAGTCACTAGGTGAATGATATGCAGTCTGAATGTGTCTGGTCATTGTTCACCATCAAAGATCAGATTTGATTGTTGTCGTTCTCCCAGGGAAAGATATTTCGTTACTTCGTTCCCTGGCAACGGCGCCAGAAGATGTTGGTCCTAAGGTTTGCACCTGACTGCTAAAGGGCAAAGCTAGGCCACCTATCAGTTTAGAATGATTGCTTCTTTTAACTTTTTGTTTGTTGGTTAGAGGGTTATTCTATCAAGACAAAGGCAAGGTTGGGTTGGCAAAATGATATGGACGAGGGACCTCCTTGGCTGATGGCACACTAATGACAGACCAGTGAAATAATAGAAAATAGAGGGAAACAACAAACTACTCAATGAATAATCTGCTGCAAGAAGTTAAATACTTAAAATATCATTTCAAGACATCAAACATGTATCAAAACACAATAACTCCCACCGGTTGCAGAAAACAAATCTTTACCAAAGCATTAGCTGTTTGACAGGTTGCATATCAGTAAAAATAAGTCATACAATAGCTGAAAGGAAATGAAATGTACGTTCCTCAAATAAAAAATTGTATTCAAGATAAGAATGAAAACACATGAAGAGTTGAACGAAACACTGTCATCAAGAGTATGTTCACCAGGTAGAAAGCTTTAATCCATGCATAAAACGAGTCCAACTAGTCTGTTGTATTGCTATTCTTTCCTAAAAAATCCGACCTTTACAATATCCAAAAGCTAACTATTTAAAAGAGTTGCAGAGGCTCTCGTCCTTAAGGGACTGAGACCTCAATTCAGGGAACTATTCGTAAATCAAATAATTAACTTCACTAAGACACTGGACTCAATCAACAAGAGTGATTCTTATCACACACAGAAGAACACTCTTGCATCTAATCTAGGAAAATGCTGGTCTTAATCAAATAGAACTAGTATTGTCTCTGCGACAGAACTGATGCATGCACTGGAGCAACTGAGTGGCCAAAAATAGGCCTTGGAGTGACAGAGCAGAGCTCTGTGTTGAACTACGGCATGTCTGTGAGTTGTTGGAGGCCACTGGAGATAACTAGCTGCATGAGTAGAGCTTGTTAAAGTGTTTTTGGAACTAATCTGCGTCGACCTGTGACTGAGACTTAGCTCTTTGTCTCTTCCTGAGCTTTCGGAAGCCAAGTGTACTCTGTATTGACCCCGTCAGCTTCCATCTGTACCTGTGAAATAGCTTTGCTAGAATGGTTGTCGGCACATCGGACATGAGGGGAGACGTGGAGGCGAGCATCCAATCCAGAGGCATGATGAATGGACACAAGGGCAGATGATGTGTAGTGAGGGATACAGGTGGCGCGTAGGGAAAGGAGGAGTAGATAGGTTGGGAAGTGAGTGGGGTCTAGGCGATAGGCAGATTAGAGAGGGGGGTGGTTCGAGTTCTCGAGGGGCCGCCACGTTAGGTAGGGCCCGCGATGGGAAAACCACTTACTCAGACCCCCCCCCCACCGTTAAAGGTAGAAAAGTCAAGGGGGTCCGAGTTGCGACAAGGACCGTTGATTTGGAGAGGTGGGCCATCGTCGATGTAGATAAGCGTGGTTGTTAACGGAGGACAAGTGGCGGGTGGTGAGAGGAGTGAGAGTAGTGAGTGGGATGAGTGGAGGTGACACAGTGATCTGATGTGCAGCCCTAGGTTACAACATTGTCTCCAACTGGGGATAGCTCGTCCCTGTGAGGTGCTAAGAATTGTAGATCGGTGCCTTGAGATTAAATAATTGCTCTTACCTTCCATTTCTTACCTTTGTTTCCGTCTGCCAGCCCTGTGTATTTACTACTGTCCCTCGGCCATGCATTTTATTGAATTAAAAACCGAGACTACACCCCAGTGCCTGCGTTGGGCTATGGAGTCTTTACTGAAACTTGAAAATGCAACTAAAACCCAGTGCCTTTGTTGGGCTATGGAGTCTCTTATTCAAACAAGCTACTGAAAACCAACATACTGAAAAACAATCTGCGACCTAAAAATTAAATGCTCGAACTACGAGCTTATTCTCCTACTACCTACTCTATTCAGCTGAAAACCAACACAATCATGTGTAATTCCACTTCCAATGAAACCAACAAAACATTTGACTAAGAATTGTAACTATGTGCAGGTCACTATTTAGAATAATCCAAAGAGGATTTATCAAACGCGACAAAAAGTTGGCAAGCATCTGGTACTTACAGTTGCAAATGATGATCATGGTAAAACTTTCAACCTTTGGGATTTTGGAAAAATAAGATTCCATCCATCTCGCTATTGGATCTTGAAACTCATGAAAAGCCTCCAATTGGTTGAGAGGACAAATTTGTTGTTGTGTGAGATATGCATTATAAACAAGGCTGAGTTGCTCCTGTCCTCGTTGAAACAACTCATGAAAGTCATGTGATTCACAACCATAAAGGGCAGCAAAACACCCTTGATACTGCTCATCTTGTTGTTTGAAATGAATGGGTATGTCTCCTGCATTGCTGGTTTGTTCATGTTCTAGCTCCATAATGTCATCTTCAGACTTATAGATTTCTTGTTGCTCAACAATTTCAGAAGGAAGGGGAAAAACATGCTTGTGACCTTCAACATCACTTTCCTCACAGTTAATCAAATCTTTATGAGAACATAGAACAACAGATGTATCATAACAACGACTATTTGAGTCACCTAGAATAATGCAAGATGTATCCAAAGCCTTGTTATCATCAATTTCATCATTAATGTAATTCCCAACATCATCCTTTAGAATAAAAATATCAGAAGAAGACTCATATGTAACAGAATCTTCCTCCACTTCCTCAACGGAAAAGTCCCCTTTACTTTCACTACTAGAAGAACTAATAAGTGACTGTCGAATATGAGATTCAAATTCTTCACAACAGTTCTCAAAAAGTAATTCAGCTGGAAAAAACCTTTTACAATGCTTACTGAATGCAGCATGGAACTGTTCCAGAGAAGAGATGCTAGCAGGGGGCAAGGATCGATACCACTCACGAGCATCTCCCTCTAATGAGTACATGAACATCTTCATTAGTACATCCTCATGATGTATTCCCCACTGATGCATGAGTTCATGAAACTCAAGCAAATGCTCAGCAGGGTTGTCATTTCTATGTTCTCTAAATCTGGGCAAAAAATCACTCCACTCATCTATAGTAGGAACAACATTTGGAAAACCAGGAACAATAGAGAAATTTAAAGGAGCAAACGTTCGAGCCAAGATGGCTTCCATCTGAAACTATGACTTCTTAAAACTGTGGAGTCGCCACTGGATTCTTTAACCATGGAGTCGCCAGGTGAATGATATGCAGTCTGAATGTGTCTGGTCTTTGTTCACCATCAAAGATCAGATCTGCTCGTTGTCCTTCTCCTAGGGAAAGATATTTCGTTACTCTGTTCCTCGACAACGGCGCCAGAAGATGTTGGTCCTAAGGTCTGCACCTGACTGCTAAAGGGCAAATCTAGGCTACCTATCAGTTTAGAATGATTGCTTCTTTTATCTTTTAGTTGGTTGGTCAGAGGGTTATTCTATCAAGACGAAGGCAAGGTTGGGTTGGCAGAACGATATGGATGAGGGCCCTTCTTAGCTGATGGCACACTAATGACAGACCAGTGAAATAATAGAAAACGGAGGGAAACAACAAACTACTCAATGAATAATCTGCTGCAAGAAGTTCAATACTTAAAATATCATTTCAAGACATCAAACATGTATCAAAACACAATAACTCCCACAGGTTGCAGAAAACAAATCTTTACCAAAGCATTAACTGTTTGACAGGTTGCATATCAGTAAAAATAAGTCATACAATAGCTGAAAGGAAATGAAATGTACTTTGCACAAATAAAAAACTGTATTCAAGATATGAAGGGAAACACATGAAGAGTTGAACGAAACACTGTCATCAAGAGTATGTTCACCAGGTAGAAATCTTTAATCCATGCATAAAAGGGGTCCAACTAGTCTGTTATATTGTTATTCTTTTCTCAAAAAATCCGACCTTTACAATATTCAAAAGCTAACTATTTAAAAGAGTTGCAGAGGCTCTTGTCCTTAGGGGATTGAGACCTCAATTTAGGGAACTGTTCATAAATCAAATAATTAACTTCACTAAGACACTGGACTTTATTAGCAAGAGTGATTCTTATCACACACAAAAGACTACTCTTGCATCTAATCTAGGAAAATGCTGGACTTAATCAAATAAAACTACTACTGTCTCTGCGACAGAACTGATGCATGTACTAGAGGAACCGAGTGGTCGAAATTAGGCCTCGGAGTGACAGAGCAGAGCTCTGTGTTGAACTATGGCATGTCTGCGAGCTGTTGGAGGCCACTGGAGATAACCAGCTGGATGAGCAGAGCTTCCTGAAGTGTTTATGGAACTAATCTGCGTCGATCTGTGTCTGAGACTTAGCTCTCTGTCTCTTCCTGAGCTTTCGGAAGCCAAGCGCACTCTGTATTGACCCTGTCAACTGCCATCTGTACCTGTGAAATAGCTTCGTTGGAATGGTTGTCAGCCCATCGGACATGGGGGGAGACGTGGAGGCGAGCATCCAATCGGGAGACGGGATGAATGGACGCACGGGTAGATGACATGTAGTGAGGGATACAGGTGGCACGTAGGGAAAGGAGGAGTAGATAGGTTGGGAAGTGAGTGGAGAACAGGTGGTGAAACGCGAGAGGGGGTGGTATTGAAAAACAACCTAGGAGGAACTCGGAGGGGGGTGTACATGGTAAGCGGATTAGAGAGGGGGGGGGTCCGAGTTCAGCCAATAACCCAAATGGGGTGCAAAAAATCAGACTTCACTATGAGTGAGTGAATTGTTATGAAAAAATGAGAGTGAAAACCCTCAATATAAAGTGTATCAATGACCTAATTTACTTTTTAGGTCATAAAAAGGTCGACAAGGCCATAATACCAAAATAATATTGTTTTTACATTACATGCTAAGTAAAACCCTAATCAAGCAAAAGGTGAGACGTCAAGCCCCTCTGAGGGAGACGTTAGCCCTTTCTAGGGCCAGTGCAGCATCCAGAAGCAAAATGTTAGCCCCTCCAGGGGCCTCTCCAACATGCCACACGTGCCACTGTTGCCCAGTCTGCCTCCAAAAGGGGCTTGATGTCTCACCTTTTGCTTGATTAGGGATTTACTTAGCATTTAATGTAAAAAACAATATTATTTTGGTATTATGTCCTTGTCGGCCTTTTTATGACCTAAAAAGTAAATTAGGTCATTGATACACTATATATTGAGGGT
>JASDQU010274561.1:4150-15096 GCA_032191745.1 Picea mariana
CTCTTCGCAAACCCCTTCACATTCTTAAGGTCTTCCCACCAAATGGAATCCTTTCCATTCAAGTTGAAGGTGGCCACTCAGGCCTTCAAATTTTCTGAGAAGTCATGGACTCTGAAATACTTCTTTAGTCCAAGTAGATAGGCCTCTTCTTCCTCTCCTTTTGTTATTTCACCGTCGAAGGAGGGTGGTTTTACCTTTCTAAATTCTTCAAATTTATGACCCTTGAAAATATTTCACTTCTTCTATTTTCTCCAGGAATAAGAACTAATTCTACTGCTAGAAGAGTCCTCATAACTACCAGCTTCCTTCCCAAAGGAATCATCCGACACTTGTCCCTTACCTATGGGATGGACCTTTTTCGAGGTGCTCCTCTCAGTGTGGCCACTAATATGACCATGTTTCTGTACTTTAGGTTCATGCTGCATTTGTCTTTGTAGATCGGATAAGCTCTACAGTAAAACTACATTAATTTATGTTTTCTTTTCTTGTTCTTTCATCATCCTCTCATTGTCAGCCTTGCATCTTTGTAATTCGACCATGAGACTCCTCACAGTCTCGGCTAGATCTGGAGGGATCCCTACTGCCCTTCTTTCATCAGACTCTTCATCTCTATTGTGGGAGCCCTCCCCCACTTCATGGTGAGTCACCATTCTCTACGTCTGCAATTTTCCACGGTTGGTCTTCTGCTTTGTGTGCAAAAGAAAAATGTTGGTTGTTAGTCAATATTTATATTTATTATAACCAGTACATAATTCATATTTCTTTCACATGCATATACACAATCGGGGTTTTCATTTTGAACTTTGACCTTTTGATTAGGGGGTCAAAATGGAGGGTTACTCCTTTTTGGAGTGCTTCGAATGGAGCTTCTGTGCAACTTGTTCATGAGCCCAAGCAAGCCAAGTGTTGTAACCATGCTCTGATACCAATTTGTAAGATACCCACTGCGGGAATCAAAACTTTGTGGCTTTCTTTCTTTCTTTTCACCGAGGAACAGAATTCCCCGAATTCCTACGGGGCCTGATACAGACCCTGTTATCCCTTAACCGCACTCATATGATCGACGACTATGACCACAGGCCTTATCAGGGAGGTGCTCGTCGGATTTCATGATTCAGGAAATCGTGGTGCATGTATTTCCCTTTCTCTCTTGTCTTTTGAAGGGCCAAAATATGAAATAGATCTAATCACTTAATGCAAATAACAGTGACCCAAATTAATTCTGGGCACTCTACCCTTTGGGATTCCATATACCGGAATCCCGGGGGATGCTATGACAGGAGGTCTCACATCTGGGTTTCCCATGAGTCAAAATTCCGAAAATGCCAACTCTAAACATGCTTCACTATTTCGGGGTTTCCTCCATCGAGATTTCGGAATATGTGATGACAGGAGGTCTTGCACTTGGTTTTCCTAGGAACCAAAATTTTGAATCCTACCTACATGTATATATATGTCACTCAACCCATTTTGGGAATTTGCAAACTGGGTTTTTGGGACTGGTGAGCACAAGAAAACTTACCGTTAGGTATCCCGGGTGCCGAAATACCAAAAGACCCTATCTCATCCGGGCTATTATTATTTCGGGGTTTCGCATGTCAGGATTTCAGGATATGCGCAGATGGGAGGTCTTGCACTTAGGTTTCCTAGGAGCCGAAACTCCAAAACTGGTATTCATTTCTAAGCTCATTTTGGGGTTTTGCATCTAGTAGATACTCGGAACAAAATTGTCCTTTGGGCATATCGGGTACCAAAATGCCAAAATGTAGATCCAAGTCACACTATGCCATATCGGGACTTCACAAGTCAGGATTTTAGGACTTGCGAGTACAAGGGAATACACCCCTGAGTATTTTGATTTCTGAAATTATGAAATATCGTGACATGTCCATGTGTTGTCCTTTCGGGATTTCACCCATAAGGATTTCAGGACTTGCGAGTACAAGGGAATACACCCTTGAGTATTCCAATTTCCGAAATGTCGAAATATCATAACATGTCCATGTATTGTCCTTTCGGGATTTCACCCATCGGGATTTCGGAACTTGAGAGTACCAGGGAATATGCCCTTGAGTATTCCGATTTCTGAAATGTCGAAATATCGTAACATATCCGCGTATTGTCCTTTTGGGATTTCACCCATCATGATTTTGGGACTTGCGAGTACAAGGGAATACACCCTTGATTATTCCAATTTCCGAAATGCCAAAATATCGTAACATGTCCACGTATTGTCCTTTCGAGATTTCACCCATCAGGATTTCGGGACTTGTGAGTACCAGGGAATATTCCCTTGAGTATTTCGATTTCTGAAATGTCGAATCCTCTTAACTTGTCCACGCCCCATCATTTCGGGGTTTCATATGTCGGGATTTCGTGAGTCGTGAGGACAAGGGTTCTTACCCTCTAGTCTCCTAGGTGCCAAAATGCCGAAATGATTATCGGTTGTCATGTGTACTCTATAGCTGGATGGTCCATTCACTCCCATGGGTCTTGGGATCGACGGTCCCAATTTTTTCGTTACTTGTGAAGGTTAAAAAGGGATCGAAGCATTATCCCCTGCATT
The DNA here is from genome assembly GCA_032191745.1 of Picea mariana. Taxonomy (NCBI): domain Eukaryota; kingdom Viridiplantae; phylum Streptophyta; class Pinopsida; order Pinales; family Pinaceae; genus Picea; species Picea mariana. Next base: position 6,717 of record JASDQU010274561.1, read on the forward strand.
CCTTCACTCAATTTTATGGTCGTAACAGACCTCAGATCCTCTGAAAGAATATCATTCATGCATTTATCAAGAGGGAGGGTATCCTGGGTACTGAACCACCGAAAGGTCCCAACTCATCCAGACACTATCATTTCAGGATTTTGCAAGTCAGGATTTCGAGACTTGTGAGTGCAAGAGAACTCGCACCTAGATACTCCGGGTGCCGAAAACTTCGAAAACTCCAAGCTTACCCCCACACTAATATTTCAGGATTTCGCAAGTCGGGGTTTTGGGACTTGCGAGTGAAAGTGAACTCACCCTTGGGTATTCCGTGTACCGAAACACAGAAATGTTGAAGTCTACGAGGACCATTCTCCCTCGTGCAAGATTTTAAGACTTAAACTATAACATCCTCCTTCGGGTCCTCAGGCAATTTTCACCAAGTTTGAAGACTAGACTAGAAGGTCTTCTAGAAGGTAAACGAGTGGTCTTGAAAGGGTGCCTTCATGGGGAAATCTATCCAAGGCATCGGGTAAGAAAAACACGGGAACAAATCTCCCGAGCGCAGACTTGAAAAAATTGTGTTAGTTCAATATATATATATATATATATGCACATAAGCCATACGCGATCTTTCCAATGAAAGCATGCAACCATAATATTTTATCCAAACACCATATAGATAGTCTTATACTAAAACCATTCATAATTGCACAGACTATGAGCATACATGTCAGCATATAAATTTCAAGATACAAGATATAAAGAACTTATCATAAAAACACCAGATGTGATGCAATTGCTAAGAGGGGTGCTCGTTTCCACCCAACTGTAGGCTCATCGACTCTGAATGGATTTACCACTAGCCACCCCCAAGCTAGACCACAATGCTTGAGATTCTCTGTCTCGGTTCTTCAATGATCGAGAACAAAGGTTACTCTCCTTTTTCTGTGCTATTTCTCACTCTGTATTTTGTTCTAGAGTTCTTCCGATCTCTTCCCCCTATGATCCCTACCTCGCGTCCCCCCCCTTCCACACCTTTTACCTGCCTTTTGTTTTCCAGTGAGGTTGCACGTGGCATGAATTTCCTAGTGGTGGTTAGGTCTGAGGCCTCCACGGATGGTCAGTTCACCCCCATCCCTCATTAAATCATGAGGAGCATCTTCACCTACCATCCTGGTGAGTAATTCATTTCGGGGCCAGTGAGCCACTCTTGGTTCTTTGAGCCAGTGAAGACCAAATATCGTATTGGTTTCAGCGAAAGTTAACGCCACCATTCCAGGTGCCTTCCACCACCTTTCTTCAGCCATCATGGTCTTTATTTCAGCACATCCCCCTCCTAGCANATCTCATCTTGGATGTCATATCTCAGACCATTCATGTACCTGGTAACCTTTTCATCATCGCTTTCCCGATGACCTGCTCATATTCATAATGTTAATTTACATTCTTCGATCTTGTATACTAAGGTCCATTCATAATCACATATTCACATCTTTGAGTTTTCCACAGTTCTTGGCCAGCATAATTATTTTTTATAGATTGGGGGAAAACATGGTGTTACATGAGTTCTGTCTTGGGAAATTGTTTTGCCTCTAGCTTGACTTCTGCTTCGGCCTCTTTGACCTTGCTTTTGGCTCAACTTCTCTTCAGCTTTCAGAGCCATCCGATAAGCATCTTCTATAGTTTGAATGATCATCATGCTCATCTCATCTTGGATGTCATATCTCAGACCATTCATGTACCTGGTAACCTTTTCATCATCGCTTTCCCGATGACCTGCTCTGATGTTTATCTTGTAGAACTCTTCAATGTATTCCTTCACTGACGTCAGCTTCTATCTCAAATTCTGCATCCTTTGAAATAGAGTGATTTGATAATCCTTGGGTATGAATTTGGATTTCATCTTCGCAACCATTCTATACCAGCTTTTGATTTTCTGCTTGCCTTTGCAGCATCTGTCAACCTACAATTCATCCCACCATAGTGTTGCATGCCCTTTAAGTCTAGTGACAACATGTTTGACCTTCTTATCTTCCTCGACATCCTCATAGTCGAAGTATTTATCCAAATCTCTAATCCAATCTAGAATCTGTTCAACATCTAGGTTTACCTCATACATTGGAATGTCCATCTTTGCTCTGGCACCTATCCTTGCAACAGCTCTGAATAGGCGTTCATCCACAACATCTTCGACTGCAACTTCCTCTCCTTCATGTCCAGCTTCATTTTCACTTTTAGCTTCACTGATATCCCCAGTGTCGACTGTGTGCCTCTATTTTGTCTCCATGGCATCAAGCTTGGCACATAGTTCGCGCATTTCCCTCTCCATTGCTAGATCAGGCATTGGTCTGTCTCTTCTTCTCAGCAACATGGCTGAAAATGGTTCTCTTTTCTCTTCTATAGAAAGCAAAGACTTGTTATGCACCTCTAATACCACTTGGTGTGTATCAGAGTACTCTTCCTCCTCCTTCTTCCTCCATCTACAATATACAAACAAAGTTAGGCTTTGATAACAAAATGGTGTAGACCCCCGAACCCTCTGGCCGAGGTCCGCACAGGATCCTTCTAAATCTACCTTCCTGAGTCTCATTGACACTTTGGTTTTCCCCACACTCACAAAATTAGCGGTGTATCCACAGGTCTTTATGAGTATGCCCCATGTGATCAACCACAAAGCACCAATCAAATCTCCCGATCTCAGTAAGATCACGCCCTTCGCCGAACCGCGACTTTTGGTTTCGTGATTCCACGATCCCTGTTGTCGAGAGTTTTTGTTTCTACAACCTATGAAACCTGAAATTCGGAATTCTAATGCGTTCAGCAAAGGTTGGCTTCCCAATAGAATTTTTACTTCATCGAGGTTTCGGACTTTGCCACTTCGCAAATCCGTATGCAAGGCTCCCATCTCTTCAACCTCCAAAACCCTGAAACGGTCAACAAGGTTTGACCCCGCCTATTTGATGAAGACACGCCACTTGTACACTCAAATTATTTCTATCTTTGACATGGAATCTCGCCACCTATCACTCTTCTCATCTTTTGGGACTTGAATAAGCCTCTGACTACCATCCCTCCAACACTTCGAAATCCTGAATTCTGAAATGATCCTGGTGCTTCACTATCACAATCAACTGTCCACATTGAGTCTTACCTCCCGAAGGGTGGATTCATCCAATGCTTAACCTCCTCATAGCTTCACTGAATCCCATGGTCCTCGTAACTTCGTGAGCTCTTCTCAGAGAATTTCCACCACTCGTTCCCTCCTTGACAGCTTCCATGAAATGAACCAGTGTTCTCCCATTGGGACTTAACTTTTGCGAGATGTTTTCAATCTTCATCTCCCTTTGAGTACTTTCAAAGGTGTTGACCCTCCTGAGCTTTCTCTTGCAACTCAAGTCTCGAAAGGACTCCTATGCACACTCCCTGCAATACTCTTTCAAATACTTCCAAGTATTTGATTCTTCAACTCTGTGCACCCTCTACAACAGTAGTCTCTCACCTTTCAACCTTAGTTTATAAGGTTAAGGTCTTGACTAGCCTACGCACACCTTGCATGGCTTCTATGCTCCACCTGCACTTCTACTGGAATGAGATCAATGGTATCTCTCCTAAGCTTTCTGAGATAAAACTCAAATCCCTTGTCAACGCACACCTTGCAGACGTTTCACTACACTCCTTGTAGGAAATTCTCTCACTCAGGAAGAGAAACAATTGAAACTCATTCTCTCTCTCTTAGAGACTTCAAACATTCAATATGAAATCATACATACACATAGTATTAAAACAAATTCATAACAGAGAGAATAAATGACCATGAACATACCATTCACCATGTATAAACAGAAAACATCATAACACCATGAAATCCGATTCAAATCTTCATATATTAATTCAAAGCTCCTATACATGGACTCTTCCTTTCAACTCTCTGCTACAACTCTCTTCTTTTGTGCTATGCTAATGTTGCAACTAAATCTATGATACAAAGGCAAGGGTGTCTATATCCATTTTCCCTCCTATGTTCTATAACTATCTAATCTAACATTCATATCTACCTACTCTTACATTTAACAGACTTAAATGCCTTAATGTTCTACATATGAGAGCAATCGCTCAAGATCTGTTTACAACCTCCAAGATATAAATGAAAAGTATGCCATCTTCCTAACTATTACATTAGAGCCTTTTAAGTTTGAAATTCAAAAAGGTTCTTATGAAAATGTGTTCTTTTTCTTTCTTCACGCGTCCAGCTATTTCTTTGGCTTAGTCACGTGCTTTGGGCTTTTCACGATGCTCTTGCATCATCGACTAAGGAGAATCCTATAATTTAACACCACATAGAGAATGGCTTTGCGAGTATGAACGATATGATGGATGTGACGTGTTCTTGGTGGAAGACTCAACAATCAAAATTGTTGGAAAAGGAAGAGTTTGACTGATACTATAGGATGGGAGGAAAAGAACCCTTCCAAGTTTGTTACACATTCCCAGTTTAGCAAGAAATTTCATATATGTTAGAAGATAAGTGATGTTGGAGTAGACACTCTATTTCAAAAGGATTCCTGCAAGATGGTTAGAGGTGAGATGGTCTTAATGAAAGGAGTTTATATTGGAACCCTATATAAGATGTTAGGGAATGTCAAATCGATTGGATTCAACAACATCATTGCTCCTGAATCTGACTCAACATCGACTCAACTCAACTCGACTCAGATTGAATTGGTACAAACTGACTCAACAAGAGATGATAAAATAAACCCAACTAAACTATGGTACGAGAGGATGGGACAAATTGGAGAAAAATGACTTTGAGCTATGAAAAACAAAGGTATGGTCGAAGGTTTTCTTGAATGTGGTTTATATGTTGACTTTTGTGAACATTTCATATATGGAAAACAAAGTTGGGTGAGGTTCCCATCTGGAGTGACAAGGGAAAATAGGATTCTATAATTGGTGCATAGTTATGTGTTTGGCATGTTTATAGTGTATTCCCTTGGTGGATCCCTATATTATGTATCCTTCATAGATTATTTTTCCAGGAATACATGAATATATTTCCTAAGGAAGAAATCATAGGTTTTCAAGAAATTTAAAGAGTTTAAATCTCTTGTAGAAAACCAAACATATAACAATATTAAGGTGTTGAGAATTGACAATGGTGGTGAATTATTTGGAAAATAATTTTATCAGTTATACAAACAGTGTGGCATAGCACAAAAAAATACCACACCACATTCCCCACAAAAAATGGAGTTGACGAGAGAATGAAAAATAAGTTGATGGATAAGGAAAGGAGCATGCTTAGTGGTGTTGGGCTCACATAATAATTCAAGGAGGAGGTAATAAACACTCCAAGATATCTGGTGAATATGTCTACTTTGTTGGCGCTAGTCGACATGACTCCACATGAGGTATGGTCAAGTAAGAAGCCTTCAATTGCACATATCAAATTATTTGGCTATAATGTATTTGTCCATGTTCCCAAGGAAAAGAGGAGAAAGCTGGAAAAGAAGGCCATCAAATGTATTTTCATTGGATATAAAGAAGGAATGCAAGGATATAATCTCTTGGAACCTACTTCAAGGATAAAAATGTACAGTCGAGATGTGGTCTTGAAATAAGTCGGAGGTAAGTTTGAGCTTGAAGAAGTTGTTCAAACAAAAAATAATCCTGGGACGGTGTTGTTTGAACTGAGAAATAAAAATTATGATTCAGATGAGTCCAATGAATATGAAGAAGAGGTGGAACAATAGACTATGGTTGTAAGGAGGTCATAAAGACTAAGAAAACTAGTCAAAAGGTATAGTCCACCCAACTTCCATTCCACATTCATGTTAACTTCCATCGATGATGAGCCCAGGTCGATCATTGAGGAAGTCAACTCCACAAAGGGTAAACTCTAGAAGAACACCATGGTCGAAGAGATTGAATCCTTGTACAAGAATGAGACATGGGATTTATTCAAGTTACCTAGTAGAAGAAATACCATCGGTAGAAAATGGGTATTCAATATTAATATGAATTCCATAGGACAAGTTGAGAAGTTCAAAGCTTGAGTTGTAGAGAAATTTTATTCCCAGGTCGAGGGAGTTGACTTCGGTGAGATTTTTTCCCCTATTTAAAAACCAAATTCAATTAGAGTAGTAATGTCTTTGGCTGCAACATTTGATATGGAAATAGAATAGATGGATGTGAAGAAAAAATTCCTACATGGGGACCTGGAACAAGAAATATACATGAAACAACCTAAAGGATTTGTAGTAAATGGAAAGAAAGTGTTGGTGTGAAAAATGAAAATATCCCTCTACGGTCTAAAGAAATCACCAAGGATGTGGTACCATAAGTTCGACACATACATCCTTATTTTGGGATTTGTGAAAAGAAAATATGATCACTACATATATTCCAAGGAAGACAGTGGGAATTTCATACATGTAGCTTTGTATGTCGGTGAAATGTTCTTGATTGGGAACAACATGGATGAAATAAATGAGGTGAAGAAGAAACTATCCTCCAATCTTAACAAGAAGTATCTTGGTGCAACTAACTTCCTTATATGAATCAAGATTAAGAGAGATCGAGCCACTAGAAAGATCTGGTTGAATCAGACAAAGTATATTGAAACAATTCTGAAACATTTCAACATGCAGGATTGAAAACCAATGAAGGTGCCAATTCATGTGGAAGAAAGGTTAACTGTTGAATAGTGTTCAAATACAGAGGAAGAAATATAGGACATGGCACATGTTCCCTATGCAAGTGTTTTTGATAGTCTAATGTATGCGATGGTATGCAATCAACCCAAAATTATCCATGTAGTGGGAGTGTTAAGTAGGTACATGTCAACACCTAGAAAGGCGAAATGGACAAATGTCAAGAGATCATTCAAATTGTGTGGCACGAAGGACTATGCTATATGCTACCAAGGAAAACCTTGAGGTGATAGTGGTAAATTAAATGTACATGGCTTTATCGACATCGTTTGGGATAGAGATATGGATCGATGGAGGTTGACCAATGGATATGTCTTCAAGATGTTTGGTGGAGTAATAATCTATATGAGTAAGTGATAGGAGGTTGTAACCTTGTCAACGACAAAAGATGAATACATGGAATCCACTCATGGAAGAAAATAAGTAGTATGGAAACAAAGGTTGTGTTAAGGAATTAGGTTTGAGAAGAGAGGTATGAAAGCAAGTTGTGATAGTCAAAGATAAATATTTTTGGCAAAGAAACCTTCCTATCATTTGAAGACTAAGAAAATTTATGTACCATACCATTTCGTAAGAGATATGGTGGAAAGCAACAAGGTGCTACTAGAGAAAATAGACACATTGGAAAACATAGAAAACTCGTTGACCAAGTCTGTGAGTGTTGTTGTTAAGACCTAATATTGGCTCATTACCCCTTAATTGGGGCATATTATATTAGTAATGTTATTTTATCTATGTCATCTTTAGGCCATTAGTTGTAATTATACCTCCTAGTCTCCTATATATACCAAGGAGACATTTTCATTTTGAATCATCTTGTACTTGAACATTTAAGTGGGGTAAAAGGAGGTTGCCCCCTCGAAGAGGCTTATTATATAAAATTATCTCTTTTTCAAGGCGTTGAGTATTTTTTCTGAGTATTTTCTATGCTATATTGATATTTGGTTCTTAACATATGGTATCAGAGCTCAAGGTCTTGGGGTTTCGCTGCTACATCTGAGACACCTTGGAATTTTCGCTATAACTTGTTTTATACAATGTTTCAGAAGGAACGTCTTTGAATATATTTAGTATATAGATCAAGGTATGTTGGGTTCAAAATTCAGCTCCTGAGGACTTATAATTTTGGAGATACAGTCTATACAAGATAGGGTTCTAGAATCATCCTGAACTGAGTCATTGCAGAATTTTTTCTATAAAAACTTTTTTGTAATGTTTCAAACCCTAAAATTTGGAGGCTGTTTACAGAAATTCGTAAGGTATCTATGGTAAACTTTTAGCTTCTGGGTCATCTTAAATTTGTAGATACACCCTGTGTAAGATAGGGTATCTGATTGGTCCTATTGACTAGTCTCAAGAAGGTGTTCCAGGTAAAACAATCATAACTTCTTCCTCAAGTATCCAAATTGTGTGGGACTGGTTTCATTGGATCGTGGACAGTTTGTAGTATTTCTGGTGCCAGTTTCAAAATTTTATATCAATTATTTTGTGTGGGGCACACTATAAAAGTGAGATCTCCTGGAAAGGCCAAAAATCGACAAGTTGTGGGGAAGTTACTGTAAATTCCACTTGGCACATCCAATTTTGATCAGACCTGTGGAATTGTAGAGAAGAGGTATCATAGAAATAAATAAAAGAAATTTCCATACCCAGAAGGGCCAAAACTTGGGAGATACAATAGAAGA
>JASDQU010274566.1:0-11382 GCA_032191745.1 Picea mariana
ATCAAACAACTCTAAGCAGATGAATTTCTACCTATTGTCTCAATTAGAACCTAAATACTTTATAAACTCTTGAAATGATCATCATTGGGTGAATTCTATGGAAGAAGAGTTAACTCAAATGGAGAAAAATGAGACTTGGGAGCTTGTCTCAAGACCCAAGGATAAAAATGTGATCGAAACTAAATGGGTATTCAAGAACAAGTTAAATGAAGATTGAAAAGTAGTAAGAAATAAAGAAATACTAGTCTATAAAGGGTATGCTCAAGTAGAAGGCATTTATTTTGAGGAAACATTTGCACTTGTTGCAATATTAGAAGCCATTAGGTTTTTTTTGGCATTTGTAAGCTTTAAGAACTTCAAAGTATTTCAAATGGATGTCAAGTGAGAATTACTAAATGGATATCTAGAGGAAGAAGTGTACATAGATGATCCAGGTGGATATCTATGGCCACCCACCTATTCCAATTGGCTCAAAATGGTCTTCTGACAATTTACTATTTTTAGCAGTTTTTCGGGTCCTAAAATTTTGGGGCCACTTTGAGGGTCTAAACAATGATTTTTCGTCATCAGGAACCTCAATGATAGTTGAAGGCTCTAATTAATCTTCCAAAATGAATCTCCCCATTGATACTTTTCCAACGATCTATTGTGCACCCCAAACAGAGATCATATGACAAAGTTACGCCCCCGGGAAGATGATACACCAAACTACCCAAAACGGGGTCCACAAAATTGTTGGCTTTTCATCTTTTGGGGTTAGGGTTTTTTATTTTATTTATGTTAAAAAGGCCTTTGGAGCCTTATTGTAACAATCATATTCTTGCAAATTAGCGTAGCCATCACATCTCTTCTTAGAGATAAGATGCCACCATTGTAGTGAGTCTTTCACTATGTAATTTTACAATTCTGTACATTTCACTCATTAATAGAAATTGTGTATTATTGTATATATGTGCCTATTGTTATATACATATGATATATATATTTTATATTATTGTATCTCTTGCAGTATCTCGTTATGTTTCTTTATTATATCTCCACTCTCATTTCGTGCCAAAAAAAATCTGGATCAGTGGTGTCAAAGCAGGGGGCTCTTGATCATTTTTTAGTGCATGTCCTTGACGAGGTCTAAGTATAGAAAGTTGGGTATTGAGCTTGTCTCTCTTGAGGACAATCTATCTCGCATTCCCAAGAAACCCTCCATGGTGGAAGAAAAGAAAAATGATAGAGTCAATGATTCTATTAATATGTTGCTTGAGAAAGCTCTCATGTGACAGAGGGACGAAATGATGGATACTTTTTCCCACATCCTTCAACTCCTACCAAGAATAGAAGATGTGTATTCATCAAGAGGCCACTTTGGAGGCACCTCTTCTTTCAAGGTACAAGTTAATTTTGATATTCTTGTATTTGAAGGACAGATATATGCAGATGCCCTAGAAAAATGGTTAAATCTGCTAGAAGATTATTTATCTGTTCACAATTTCTCTGACAGGGAAAATATCACCTTCACACTCCTTAAGGCTCTCCCCCATGTCAAACATTGGTGGGAAAATTATTGGGAGAAAAATTCCATAGAGGAGTCTGGAATATATGGGGTGGAGCCCACTTGGGATTTTTTTTGGATGTGGTCAAGGAACAATATTACCTATTGGTAACTATGACGACCAATAAATGAGATGGAACACATTGCGGCAAAAGAGGGGACAAATAGTGTCAGAGTTCACAAATAATTTCCATATCTTGCACACCAAGTTGGGTATTAAAGACTTCAAGCAACATCTAGTTCTGAAATACCACAGGGATCTCCATAGGCACATCCAAAATGAAATGGATTTCCTAGACATCTCATCACTGGGAGATGGCTATCGATATGTTGTCAAAATCAAGAAGAAATTTAGGCACCGGAACAAAAGGGAGTTCGGGTCTGCAAATATGCAATAACCGAAGCATGGTAAAGACGTCCCTAACAACCAGCCTCTGAAAAACCAGTCCAAACCATAGTAAAATAAGGGCAGCAGAAAGATGAAGAAGGACACTGGAAAATGGTGCGATTTCCACAAAATCCCCTGACACAACATCGATGAATGTCGCTCAAAATAGTCATTGGTGGCCGAGATAAAAGAAAATGAGTCGAACCCTGATTCAGAATCTGATTCAGAAAATACTGGTAGAAGACAGATCATCCACACAGACCCCGCTACTACTGTCGCAACCATAACAATTCAACCAGAAGAACTAATAGATCATGAAGAGGGGGAGAACCTTTTTCATTCACAGATGTGGGTGAAGGGGACCCCACTAAATTTTATTGTTTATAGTGGAAGCTATAAGAACCTCATCTCTGCATAGGTCATCAAATAGTTGGGATTGTCGACAACACCACACTCGCAGCCATAAAATATTGGGTGGCTTCACCAGGGATAAGATCTTCATGTCAGCTAGCATTGTCGATTTTCATATGGCATCCAACCCTTCAAGGATGAGGTATTATGTGATGTTTCCCCACTGGATTTCTATGATGTTCTTTTGGGCCAGCCATATATGTGGAAGTGCAATGTTATTTATGAGTCTCAACCCCGTAGTGTCACTGTTACTCTAGGGGGTCATCTCTACAGGATACCAGAGGTAGTTCTAACTATTGTCCCACCTAAACAATGTCACAAGGTAGTATCTCATACAACAAAATTCAGCTTCTTCACAATATGTTCAAAATGTGAATAGAAAGACACTACAACCACTACAACCTTGATTCAAGCACCTTCTATCCAACAGAAGAAGGTCGAAAATATTGTATAAAAGCACAAATATTCCTTCTGCACATAGTCATCTCAGGTATCCTAACTAGTTAAAAAGGTCCAACCCTTCCAACATCAGGTTCTTGACAACCTTCCACAAGCCAAGCAGTGCAACTTCTCCATCAAGGCAAGCAACTCACCAAGGTTCAGATTCAACAAACACTTCTCCCTCTCCCTCTAGAACGCAAAACAATGGAGAGAATTATTTCCTAAGGAGGGAGGATTGATCCAGGTGGATATCGGTGGCCACCCACCTATCCCAACTGGCTCAAAACGATCTTCTGACAATTTACTATTTTTAGTAGTGTTTCGGGTCCTACACTCTCAAGGTCATTTTGAGGTCCTACATGATACTTTTTCATGATTTGGAACCTCAATGATATCTAAACACTTTTATTGAGACCCCAAAATGAATCTCCTCATCGATACATTTCCAACAAGCTATCATGTGTCCCAAACAAATATCGTATGCCAAATTTATGCCCCCGGGAAGTTGATACACCAAACTACCCAAAACGAGGTCTACAAAACGGTTGGATTTTCATCTTCTGGGTTAGGTTTTTGGATTTTATTTATGTTAAAAATGATTTTGGAGACTCATTGTAACAATCACCTTCTTGTGAATGAGCATAACCATCACATATCTTCTCAGAGATAGGCTACCACCATTCTAGCAAGTCTTTCACTCTATAAGTTTATTGTTTTGTATATTTCACTCATTAAGAGAAATTGTATATTACTGTATATATGTGCCTCTTGTTATATACATCTGATATATCTATGTTATATTATTGGAACTCTTGCAATATCTCAGTATATTTCTTTATTATATCTCTTCTCTCATTTCGTGCCAAAAGTAATCAAGATCAATAGAACAACCTAAAGGGTTCCTATTGTCAAAAAATGAAGGCTATGTTTGCAAATTGAAGAAACCATTATATGGCTTAAAACAAGCTCTCAAAGCATGGTATTCAAGACTTGAAAATTACCTGGAACAACAAGGTTTCAAAAAGGTAACAACAGACAACAATATCTACATCAAAATAGATAATGCAAAAATGTTGATCATTGTAGTGTACGTGGATGATATTATATTTGGAAGTAATGATGATAAAATTAGCCAAAAGTTTACAAAAGAAATTCAAGAGGAATTTGAGATGTCCATGCTAGAAGAATTGTCAATCTTTTTGGGACTGCAGATCACTCAAACTAGCAAAGGCATATTCATCTCTCAAACCAAATACATCAAAGAGATGTTGAATAAGTTTTAAATGGAAGATTGTAAACCTGTCAAAACACCCATGGTCATTGGATGTAAGCTCAACAAGGAGGATTAATCTAAATAAAATGATCAATCTTTGCACAATTAAATTATAGGAGACCTACTTTATGTGAAAACTTCAAGGATAGATATAATGCAGGCGGTAGGGATAGTGGGAAAATTTCAAGATTCACCCAAGGAAACACATGTATAGACTATCAAACAAATATTTAGATATTTAAAGGGTACTTTGGACTATGGTATCCAAAAGGAGAATGCTTTACTCTAACAACATATATTGATGCAAATTGGGCAGGAAGTGTCGATGATAGGAAGAGCACAAGTGAAGGAGAATTCTTCTTGGGAAATTGTTTAGTATCTTGGCTAACCAAGAAACAATCATCAATCTCATTAACCACAACAGAAACATAGTACATTATTGTAACAGACCCAATCCATAATTATGCTTTTAAGGGATGGGGTATTAAATTTTCGCTTCTTCTGTCGACCTTAAATATTATCAATTATAACCCCATCCTCTTTTGCTCGTCAAGATATTTCCAACGATGGTAAATTCACTCTAGATTGAGATCTGAAACAAAAGGTAGGACCTTCTGAAGTTCTTGGGTTTACATAGGAAACATCTCTCTTATTTCCATGTGGCATCCTCGTGACGTTTCATTGACCATGCCAACTGACGTGGTGACAGCCTAGTCCTGATGTGGCACTAGCCTAGCTTGCCATGGTGTAATTTTAGTCCATGCAAGCCTACTATAGCGCCTCTTTAGTCACCTTAGTGAGAAAAATAGAGGTGCTTGCAAGCTTAGTTGGGTTTGCTAAGTAGGACAATTGCAAGGAAAAGGGTTAGAGAAACAAATATAAAAGAAAAACCAAGAATTAAACTAAGAAATAAAACAACAACTAAATTAATAAGCATAGGGACATAAGGAAAAAAGAAACAATGAGACCCATGTCACCAATGATAAGGATGATATTAGTGAAAGAAAACACTGAGAATAAAGAGGACTATGAGTCCATTCTTCCTCCAAGGGAGGGCTCTTGGACCCCCACAAATAAGCTCTTCTTACAACTTTGAAAATGTAAATGGTGAAAGAATTCTTTGCTAATCCACTCAAGGGGTGTGATGGATTGCCCAATGCAATGATGCTAGTATACTCTTGATGGGAATAGAGGATTCCTCAAGAGAATAGTGGTAGCATAACTTTTCTATTGAATTCCTTGAAAAATGAAGTGCATCCATGGCCTTTTTATAACATTTCTTTGAGGTATTGTCCAACTAGTTTGTAGTGTGTAAAGAGGCTAATTAGGGCATTTCTAGGTCTTTGACCAGCCACCCAGTCGAATCCAGTCCAGATTTGAGTGTCAAATCAACTTGGAAGCTGGACCAGAAGTGGGTGGGAGGCCAACCACTCTCATAAATGCGTCATTTCTTAGGTGCGCAGATTTTTTCGACAATAGTCTCTCATCGTGCGCATGTGCGTGATTTCTGCTTTTTTTTTTGCGCATGTGCGCGCGCGACCTGTGTATTCATAGAGCCCTTTAATTTTGTCAGTAGTTTTATAGTTTTTGACCCTTTGGAAATTATTTTGTGGTAATTTTGGTCCATGGGTGACCTCATAACTATTTGACGATGCTGAATTCTTGTAACCATTTGCGAACGAAATTTCAGTGATAACAGATGCCCCCTGATGGATGAGGTTAGGAGCATACGTATAGCTGAAATCCATCAATGTTTATTCTACTAAGAGTGTTGTTGTAAGAGAGAGCGATAGTGGTGTTGTCAAGAGTGACCCGTTGGAGGGAGAAGGGAACCTGTAGAACCCGACCTTCCATAAGGTGTGGAAAAATAAACTGTGTACAAACGAGGCGGGCATGCCCGATGCTCATGTCATGTAACTCAAAAAGGAATGAGGTGTTGATGTAGACAACTGCAGTGCCCTTGGGGGCGGTCATGATAAAGGCAGAAGACAATTCTACGGAGGAACATACTATGAACAGTAGGCAATGACATATGTATGAAGTATCACGGATTCTATAGGAATTGATAGCCCAGCCAAGTTCAGAGGTCTTCGGCAAATATAAGAAATAATTGTAATAGTCGCAAAGTAAGACCCATTGTAACATGAGAAAGTGTTGAAGTTGAATGTTATGGAGGTCAACGACAACAGGGAGCAATTGTGGGTCTCCCTGTGCCGTCCGAGAGCTCTCATTGGAAAGGTAATGAGACTCAAGATATTGTTTCCCTTCTGGAAAACTATGTTGATGTCGACAAAAGGGGGACACGACTCCCAGAAGCAAAGGGATTCATGAAATCTACTAGGTGAGGTTAGGAATTGGAGGAGGTACATGGAAGAATTCAAGATGTAGGAAGACTCAAGACTGCCCTTGGTTGGGGGTATATGTGAGGTAAAAGTGGACGCAACCATTCAACGAGGTTGAGTGTCAAGGGGACAACAAGACAGGGGATAAGTGGTGCCAGAGGCAGGACAAAGTGAACAAACTCAGAGGGCAGAGGTAAGTGCCATGTGGGATACTTGGAGTATATGGATGATGTCGTCAAGGGTAGATGATAAGTAGTGCCCCAACCAAGGGCAATATGGGTTGTTTTTACCAAAAAAGGGAAGAAGTTCGCCAAAGGTGACAACAAAAAGGTATGGAAATGCGGGAAATTAAGGTGTTTGTACAATAAATAAAGAATAATTTGGGATGAGTGTACAAATATAGAAACAGGTGCCCCGATGTAATATGGTTGGCCCAGGTAGGGTGCAATTTGCTTGGAGAACTGGTGAAGGGTGGGGGCCCCATGGGTGGGTTTCTATATGAGGTAGGTTAAATGAAGGGAAATTTGCAGAGGGGCAAACTGATTGTGGATGAAATGGAGGGTTCATGATACTGCGGAGGTGCAGTCAAAAATAGAACCTTGAAGAGATAATATGGGAGTCCGGTGGGAAAGCTAGCAAAAGGAGGAGAAGGAGTATGTGGCTGATTCGTGACATGATGTAAGACTATCGGGACTCCCATCTCTAAAGGGTTTGAAAAACAACATGAGTGTCAAAGGCACAAAAGGGTGCTATGAATGGGACAACTCATGTGGGTAAGAGTGCTACCGGGTGACAGTACCGAAGATGCAAATGGAGGTGTTGGTACTATAGAGCCAGAGATGGGGATCCTAGAGGTAAATGTCAGAGGGTGTGACTGGAGATGCAAGAGAGATTTAGAGGGAATGACTACATGCCAGTGATGAGTATATACCTGAAGGGGTTGTGTTGATGTATGATGAGCAAGTACCTGCACACATGAAAACCAAATACCTGACGTGAACAATATCTGATAAGAATCGAACATATGAGCATTTATTTGATAATTTTGAATATGAGCATGTGTACCTGGTCGGGGTATGAAAAAATGGCACCCCGGGGGCTTAGGATGAAAAGTGGCCTGTCGACTGTCGTGATGTAGATGACGGGATGTTGATCCTGTGGCTGAATACGGATCGAAAAATGGACACCTGGAGCTCCCGGAATGGTGAGTGGAAGTTTGGCTAAAAGGCCTATATATAGTTGGAGGGCCCACATTGCCACCTCATTTGTACTTGCTGCTAGAGTGACTGGACGAGATGTATTCAAAGGAAATTTGGAGATACTAGGAGAATGAGGTAGTCGATCGAGGACCAGCGAGCTTCAAGTTAGTAGTCTAATCATCCTGCATAGAATTAGGTTTTCCATTTTTGGGCAGGGGTTGTACGGAGGGCTGTATAGGGGGTTTTATGGGTGTGGGCCCCCACATGCATGGGCGATCTGGAAATATGCGTGCATAAGTGCACACCTACTGTCTAGATAGCCGTGCATGGGGGCGCCTGTAAGGGAGGATAAGGCGCACATTATGTGCGCATCTGTTGGTGACACAGCCACGCATGTGTGTGCGGCTATGTAGTGGACAAGAGCGCTTTGATGCACACCTGTGTTCGTGACAGGGGCACATGGAGGCACCCCTGTAGGTTGATCAGGCGCGCACGCATACGCACCTGTGGGATGGACAGGTATGCCTAAGTGCACGCCTGTGGAGTGAACAGGCGTGCATAC
Source organism: Picea mariana (assembly GCA_032191745.1). Taxonomy (NCBI): domain Eukaryota; kingdom Viridiplantae; phylum Streptophyta; class Pinopsida; order Pinales; family Pinaceae; genus Picea; species Picea mariana. The sequence goes on from JASDQU010274566.1 coordinate 8,163, forward strand.
GTGCGCGCTTGTGGGGTGAACAGGCATGCATGTATGCGTGCCTATGGGTTTAAACAGTCGCGCCTTGGGGGAAAGGTTGACAGGTGTAAAAATTATCTTTTTATTGTTTTTTATGGTCAATGTGGCTGACCTAGGACCGTTTTATGTGGCTGCAGGCGATCATTTTGCACGATGTCGGTTGGTTGGTGAGAGAGAGATTGGTCCTAGCTAAGAGATGTCATGGCGATTGAGGAGCCGGGGGTTCGTGCTACTTTGGCAGCTTGTGGGCTGCTGAATTTTTTTGAGTGCCCATTGATACGGGAGCAAGAGTATCTCCTGCAATTCCTTATTCGGATGTGGAGTCCAGACCTGCATTTTTTTATGGTGCGGGGAGAGCAGCTTACCTTCACTACGGTGGAGGATATATATTTTTTGATTGGGCTCCCGTTTCGGGGAATACCCCTACCGGTGGAGTTGGTATTACCTGCTAACATGGCATTAGTGAAAGTGGGTCAGAGATACTGTTCCCGGGAAAACTTTATGTCGGGCTCTGTCATGAGCATCGGGGCGATGGATGCTCTAGCGAATCGTTGTATAGTAGCGATGATTGTGAGGGTGTACGGGTCCCTTGTGACTCAGCAGATCAGTGGTGGTTAGTTGAGTATTATGGAGAGGGTATTGGTGGGTGATAAATTTGCTTGGGGGCTTACACTGCATACCAGGATGGTAGGGAAGCTGGACCGATGTCGGTCCACTAACATAGGGGACTTTGCGTTTGGTTCCATCTTGGTGGCCTAGTTTTTGGAGAGGGTGCTTATGTTGTGCCCTAGGATTTTATTGGGTGCTCCCAGGGTGCGAGATCCATGATTGAGGTGTTGGTCGACTATTTTGCTTCGCCACGGTGGTGGAAAGGGCGGCCACTTATTCACAGCTGAGGCGGCACAGGTGTGGCGGCAGATGCCGCAAGTGATACTGTAGTTTTCATATGCTGGGGTTGACTTCTGGAGTGATCCGAACATGGTGCTACCTCCAGGGGAGGTTTTTGATCATTGAGGTATGTTGATGATTTTGATATATATTTTTTGTTTTTGAGATAGCATGACATGTGTAGTTAGCATAGATGCTAATACTATCTATTGTTTGTGTGTATGTGCAGATGTGGCACCTCGCAGACGCGAGGTTGATTTGTTGAGGGCGTTGGCTCGCCAGGAGCCGAGGAGGGCGTCGCGGGTAGGAGAGAGACGTCGGCATGAGGATGTCGAGGCGAGACTAGTTGAGCCTGACAAAGTAGCAAGGAGACGTCGGTTTGATGACCCAGGTGTCGTTCCATCACATGCTCCTCCAGCGGATGACAGAGCAGATTTTGAGGATATTCGTCACCACCTGGAGGCAGTGAATAATCATGCCTGAGGGCATGTGGTCGTGTATCTAGGATGAGGGTGTCTTGGAGTAGTGTGTGGGGATTCCTCCGCCATGGAGGGTCGTGGTACAATGAACAGCAGTAGCAGGTGTTGTTATGACTAGATGGTTACCTCCCGGTCCGGACGGACCAGTAGTGGGTGGGGGACCACCGCCTGAGGGAGGGGTAGGAGGTGGTGCTCTAGAGGAACCTTGAGTGGTGCTCTATGTATTTTTGTATTTTTGTATATAGTTTGGTGAGCCCATTTTGTACCGAGGTGCTTCATTGGCCTGCGGATACTTGTATTTTGTATGTAAACATTTGGATGGCATTGTGGACCGTCTTATATATACATGAGTATACATGTTGAGATCTATGTGATGTTTACATGTGTTTTGTTAATGTGTTGATGATGTCTAATCTATATATGTTGTGACAGGTTGTTGATATGTTTATGTATGTGTAGCGGTATCTTGATGTGATATATGCCAATCTAACACCATGTTAGCTAAGTTATCTGAAATTTGATTCAATTGTCTTAGAATATGTGTAAATGTAATGAAATCAAAATGTCGAGATAAAAGTCTAACCTACAGGTATTTGTGAAAGAGGCAAGGATCACAGAYGYGGTACACATTKTTGAGMTRGAGAAYGACTAGTTGAGATTCGAGAAAGACGCTAAGGTGATGAATACGATGATGTTGGGCATCGGCGAGGAGGCCAATGATGGCAGTGTATTTGGCTTGGTTGTTGGTGGCTGAACCCAAACATATGTCACTCGAATGGAGCCTTTCGCGTGAGGGGGTATAGAGGGCCCAAGCTGCCGAAGCAAGATTTTGTGTCCAACGGCTAGCGTCGTTGGCATAACCGATGTGGTAGGCTAGTGGAGGAAGCATCTGTCAATAGCACAAATGATAGTTTAGACGTGAGGGATGGAAAAAGATTAAAAACACTATAAAAGAAAGTAACCTAAAGTAGAATTGCTACGCTTAGGAATAAAATTTCTATAAGTATAACCTGTTGATGGGCTCTTTGAGAGAGAGGCCTTCGGGAGAGGCCAGGATGTATGCACCTTTGGTGAGGCAATGTTGGATAATGTATGGGCCATGCCATAGTGACTTGAATTTTCCATGACCAAAGGTATCGTGAGCGATATCATAAGCAAGGAAGAGGTTGCCTTCATGAAATGAGTGAAGGTTGACATGGCGGTCAAAGGTGGCTTTTGACCATTTTTTAGCTGCCTCATTGTCCTGTAATGAAGATTGTCAATCTTCATCTAGGGACTCTAAGTTCAGCAAGCGCTGCTCCATTGGAAAAGTGTCGAGTAATAGCTCAATTGCGGTGCGTAAGGTGGGAATTTCGCACTCGATGGGAAGAGTGGCCTCAACCCCATGGACTAGATGAAATGGTGTGAAACTAGTGGTTGTTTTCACAGCCGTACGGTAAGCCCATAGCGCGGAAAATAACATATGATGCCAATTGGTCTTATGTTTATTAACTGTGCACTGTAACATGGTCTTGAGGACCTTGTTAACTGCTTCAACCTATCCGTTAGACTGAGGGTAATATTGTGAGGCAAAATCATGGGAGAATCCTAAACAAGATGAGAGTTCGATGAAAATCTCATTCTCTGTAATGTCCCCCACCTCTTAGAGAGGTGATGAGGAGACTCAGTGGCCTGGGCACCCCCACTAGGTCATAGTCTCACACTGAGGGGGGAAAAGTCAAGAAGTTAAAAGTTATATTTTTAAGTTGAATTAAGAAAGGAAAAGGATAAAGGAGTAAAAGATAATTCAACAGAAGAATAGAAGATTAACCCTGGGAGTTAACCTAACTCAACAG
>JASDQU010274569.1:1375-11618 GCA_032191745.1 Picea mariana
GTGGCCTCTACTAGACAGATCGGGCCTCCCTTCAATGGGCCGTGGCCTCCACTATACAGATCTGATCCCTTTCATTGGGCCGTGACCTCTCAACACCAATCTAACCCCTGCCGTGGTCTCTCTAGCTCTGATCTGTCCCCTTTTCTTCAAGTTACAGCCATTCTGTATATGAGGGTGTGGGCCATTGGAATTTCTGTGTGTGTAAGGGTTCTACTACAGAAATTTTGTGTGGTGGGTTCAAGTGATTTCTCCTCCTGGTGGCAAGAAAGTTTATTCGTCTCTTGGCAAGGGATCTAACCTATATGGTAGATCAATGACCCTGGATTTTTTTCTGAGCATAAGCACAAATGGTATCTCATCTCTAATGTGTGACTGTATCTCCTTCATGGTAAGTCTTCAACGTAAGTGTCTTGTTCATTGGTTCAATTCTTTATTTATCTTGAAGTTTAATATGTTTGAGATCTGTTCCAATCTCGTTTAGATCTGATGTATATCAGATCCTGTTCTACTTAGATCAATCTTTTATTTTCAGATCAGAAGTATCAGTTTGTGTTTTGACATGTATAAGATCTATATCAGCATTATAGTTTAGATCTAGATACTGATCTACATCTTCTTGAGTTTAGATCAGATGAATATTGGATATACACTTTCAGAAATTTATTGTTTTTCCTTCATGTTTCAAGCAGTGTTGGTTTACTGTTCTGAAGATGAGACTTAATTGTTATTCTAACTGAAATTTTAAAAAGGACTACTGTTCTGCATTACTTCTCTATTTCTAACAATATTAATATGGAAAAATAATTTAAACAAATAATTGTTTCCTAAATATAGGTGTATATATGTAAACACATTTATGTATTTATATGTTTTTCTAGGCAAAGTTGAGCAAATGGTGAGTTCTGGTAAACTCTCGTAAAATACCAAAGTTACCATTTAGATATTCTACTAATTGAATAATAAGGTTGCAAAACGTTATATTTGTGAACTATAAATTTCTTAACCTGATGTGCGACTAATGGAGATTGGAAGTTTCTTCCTTCTGTGTAAAAGTTTTTAACTACACTGAAATTTCCTGGTTTTGAAATTCATACTTTACTCAGACAGATCGACGTTCTTGGAGAAACTTCATTAATGGAGTTATATAAATTCTTCTATTTTTCTCAAAGCAGAAGTATGTATAAAATGCATAATTCTTTAATTATTAAAGGCTTGGAAAATATATGCATCTTCCCGTATCCTTTCAACGTGAAAATATTTATATAATATTAAATATTAAACTAAGCTCGTTGGTGATTGGTCTTCGGAGTCCCACCTTCGTAGTGGAAGGGAGAGTGGATGAGAATTAAGTCCGAAGCCATCAAAGCGATGGCATGTACATTATGAAGTTTAAGTGCATTTTAAATATTACCCCTTCCCTTTCCTTATTGGTTATCGGAGTAATGAGAAGGATGCGTGCAAATTTACTCCGAAGGCTTGATCTTGTGATGAGAAATATGTTCTAAAGTTTCAATATATTATAACAATTAACCTTGCTCCACTGTAGTTGGTTGTCGGATAAGTGAGAGGTGAGCATGTAAAAAAAGGTCCGAATTACTAGTGATTAAATTAAAACGTGAAACATTATATATATATATATATATATTCCTTTTTACTCAGAGCTTACTTGTCGGAGTTATGAAAAGGGAGTGAACTATTGGAGTGGGAAGAGTTGGAGAATGAGGGCCATAATACTATATGGTCATATATATATATTTTAATAATAAAACACTTTGATTTTCAAAGTGTTGAGATGACACGTATTCCAAGCCCAAATGATATAATATTCAATATTATAATAATACAACATGAACACCAAAACCCTTTTTGAGTTGAATTTCGGAGTTGACCGTTTGAAATAAACGGAAGCGAGCTTTCGAATAGATAGCAAAGCCATCAGAGCAATATCATGAGGAATTATTAAGGGTCCCACACATATACAATGTTACACGTGAAGGAGGTTTGAATAACCTGGGATAAAATATAATATTAAATTATGTTTTAATGCCTTTCTTTTCCTCTTCCAATATGTATATGTATTTAAATTAAATTATGTGAAATTTTGTATGGAGTGTTAGAAGTAGGGAAAATAGAAAAACAATATGCTTTTAAAATTTTTTCTGTTCACTAGATCAACATAAAGAATAAGATATACAAACAGATCTGAAGCAAATAAATATTTCTGAGTATGAAAAATAACTTTTAGCTTACCTCTTGATCTAAAGATAGATGTACCTGTCACACATGTGGATGTAAGCCTCTGTACGTATGCTTAGACTTGGTTTAGGTTCATGGATCCAACCTCTTAGGGTTTGATCTCTGTCAAAGAGAACTATGGGACAGTTTTGCCATGGATGGAAACCCTCAATGAAAATAACAATAAACACTCTGACTTAACAACAATAACCCCAGCAAGAAAACCCTACAATAAATTGTGAATAGGCTTAGGAATGAGATCAGACTAGGAACTTTGAACACACAACAAAACCCTCTCTCAAAACTGGACAACAAGCAGCTAACCCCCACAGGGGTATCCGTACTCCACACAACAGCTGATAGGGAGTCCACACAGCAAGGGAGAATGCCCTGAAAGGGGCCCGTAGCACTTACTCACAGTCCGTGGCCTTAAAAGGGGGACGACACCCTACAGGTGTTCATATTATGGTAGCTGCGGGAGGTATTTACCTCCACATGTAAACCTGACGAGAATAGAAGACTCCGAAAAGCAAGAAGAAACCCTAATGAGTTGGCTAATAACCCTAGAAGACATGTCGTCTCTAGAGGATAATTTATATTAGGTTATTAGCCTCCAAGAGAAGAATTCGGCTAGAAGAATTAATATATACTGAACAGACAGATACCCAGAATGAGAAGTCGGCCCAGGCAGTTAGCCAGATTTAGTATAAATACAGTAGGCCAGTCCTCATTCTGGTAGGGAGTCTCAGAATTGCAGAGCAACACTTGTGCACAGGTTTGGAGGAGAGTTGCCATTGCAGCTGCAACAACTAGCAGGTCACGTTTGGCTTGGACTATCTTTTGGTTAGGGTTTGGACTATCTAATCAGCTCTTGTTGGTGCACTATCCTTGGGGAAAGGTGTACTACCCTTTGTTTGGCTATCTAGCCTAGGGTTTGCTTCCGGAGTGATTCTCTGTCAAGGTTAAGGTTCTCGGAGGGTGGCTTCGGTCTATGGTTGGGTGACAATAGAGATATTGTCAATAGTAAAACGAGCACATCCATTATATTCTAACAACAGGAATAGACCCGACTGCAAGAGGATAGGTCCAACATCTAGGGGACAGGTCTAGCAGCAATGGAAACAGGTTTGACAGCAAGGGAGGCACCTTCCAGGTAGCAGATCAACAGTCTTACATCGGACTCTTAAGGGAGAAACTTCCAGACAAACAGAAAAACTCAGAACTGAAACTGATAATAAAGAGAGGCCGCATCAACAGGAGGAAGCATTCACTGAGGTAGCCGCAACAAGGAGAGTGAGGAGAGAATGAGTGAGTGAGTGTAAGTGTAAAAGGCTTAGGGTAGGGTCTAATTTATAGGCAGGGAGAGGGGTTAGGGTATTTAGAATAATAATTAATTATTGACATATAGTTAATATAAATATTAATTTAACATGTCAATTAATATTAATTAAAATCCTAATTACATATTAAAACCCCAATCACAAAAATTAAACCCTAGTCACAAAAATTAAACCCCAGTCACACAAAAATAAAACCCAATTACATAAGCCAAGAGGGAAATCAAACCAACGAGGGGTTACTTGTTAAGATAAAGTCAAGGGGGGTTACTTAATGCCAAAACATGTCCACATGAGTCTCATAGTGACCTATAACCTTTATCATCACTACATAAGGGGGGTACATCAACAATGTGGTCATGTCCATCTTCATAGACACTCCTAGGTCTCATGGACCATCCCGGGAGAGAGGAAGAGGATCACACATCAACACATCTTGGTATTACACCAAGATCTACCTGGTCAAAGACCAGGTTGCCTCAGAACACATCTGGAGGCCTTAGAGCACATCTAGGGTCTTATCCACCAAGGTACAAGAGTAAGGATCAACCCATGCATTAAGCAAGAGTTCCTTGGAACACATCCAGGGGCCCTAGACACATCTAGGGACTTATACCAACCACCAAGGAACACATCCAAGGATAAATCCAGGCACTGAGCAAGGATTCCCTGGAACACAGCCAGGGGCCCTAGACACATCTAGGGACTTATATCAACCACAAAGGAACTGTGATGTCCCGTTCCCAAGAGTAGGCCAGCAGGGAGTGACTTAGTAGTCTATATGTTCCCGTAGACTATAGTCAGGCACAAACAGGGAACAAGGTGGAGAAATAAGGAGGAATTGATGGCTAACGATGAATTTAGCCAAAATACTTAGGAAAAGTCACTTAAGCCTAAGTCAACGAAGAATTAGAATGAAAAGGTGTTAAAGGGGGACTTAATTAATTAATTAATCACTTTAGGAGGAAAAGTGAGGTCAATGGTGAATTAGATTGGGAAAGGTATAAAGGGAGGAATTTGACCTAATTCCTCATTATGCATTGTTATGATTTGATGTTGAGAGTTCCCAGAGGAGGAGGAGAGTCGACCTTACTGTTTTGTGGATTTCTGGAGGAAGCCACCACCATTGATCGGTTTTGGTGTTGAGAGACACACCTCAGTCCATCGGAGATACCATCCAGGTATTTCACCGTACTTTTCAGGAGTATCCATTGCAGAGTGCGCAACTCAGCCAGTTAGGGCGCAAGTCATTTTGAGGGTTTGGAGAGTTGCACGAGATCCGTATCCAGATTGCAGTTTCCTTCCAACCCATTTGAGATCCAGCCAGGGCGCTTCTATTGAGCCATCTATCGTCAGATTCTGACGGTGGAATCTTGCAGATCGACTCATTCAGCCATTTAGGGCGCAACTCTTCCGGAAAAACATTTGGTGTTGCATGCAAAGTATCAGAGTAGATCTGGACAAATCCTTCTGACCCATTTTCTTATTTGGCGAGATGATCATTTTGAGCCATATAGCAGCAGATTCCGTTGGTGGAATCTTTTGGGGCGCATCTAGTGCTCCAAGAGGTGTGCAAATCCCCCAGGGGTCCAGATCCAATGCCTTAGAAACCAGATTCGAGATCCGACACTCATCCATTTCAGTGTAGAGGCCAAGGCGCTTCTTTTGGGGCAGTTTCTAGCGTATTCCGGTGGTCTGAACTTCTGGACGTGTTTTCCAGCTGGTAGTGGTTACCGTACTTCACCGGAATTGCATATTTTCGTCGATCTATTCGTGCATGCATCGGATCTGCTATCATCTTCTGATCACAGGTATTTTTATGTTATTTGATTGTCTTCCAGTACTGATCCATGAGATCTGGCTGACGTTTATATTCTATATTCCCAGTAGGCTTATTGTATTTCCATGCTCGAATCGTATTATACATGATATTGGGAAGTTGATGTTCTTTACTTCTGCATGCATCCTTTATATGCTGTTTAAACCATAAATATGCAACATGCACATGCATAACCAACATGCACATGCAAATGCAATAAACATGAAGATCTCAAACATACAACTGAAACGCATCCAGAAACCCCCAGTGTATTAGATCTGCAAGACAGAATAATAGATCAATAACAAATATCTCAATCAGCGGGATCAAGGATATTTCAGTGGTATCAGAGCTTTAGTCCTGATAGCCTGTGACTAAAGACAATGAATATAGCAGAAGAACCAGATGGCCGTGAGCACGTAGGTGACGCATATGTCACTTACAACAGGCGCAGGGAAAGAAGGGATAGGCCTAACTTTCCTCCCTTCCCTCCCAGTTCAGAGGAAGAGGAAGAGGCACACAAAGAAGTAGAGAGAAGAGCCGAGCGCGAAGCAGAGAGGAGGCTAGGTGACAGAGATGAGCGACTAGAGGGTAGTGGTAAGGCCCTCGAGGATCCAGACGTAGCCTTCATGCAGGTTATCGGTGATATGCTAGCTAGTCAGCGGACCATGTCTCAGACTTTGGCTCAGGTAGCGGATAGACTGGCTATGGTAGACATCCCGGGCACACAAACCCCACATGCAGCACATGGGAACTCAGGGGCAGGTAGTAGACCCCATTCACCCACTCGTACATATACCTTTGTGAGTAGGATTCCACATCCGTTGTTTCCCAATTTCCAGAGGGCATCCTCGATAGCAGCACAAAGACCGCCCACTCATGCAGAGGACATTGCAGAGTATCAGAGAGAGTATGCAGCCTTGGGCCATGACTTTCATCAGGATATGACCTTAGTCGAGTATTGTGGACTCAGACTCACGAACCGTCCTAGAGAGCTATAGAGAGGAGGGCAGCAGCAGCAGGGGCATAACATTGACTTCATCCGAAAAGTTGGTAAACTCACCATACCTTCTTTTGACGGATCGTCCAAATGCACCGCCAGAGCTTGGGTACAGAAGCTAGACACCTACTACAAGCTCAACCAGATGACCGAGTCAAAAGCCATCAGTTTCACCACTCTTCACTAGGAGGGTGAGGCACACGAGTGGTGGTATCATGGATTGGTGACATTGGGTCACAATCGCATCACCTCCTACAGAGAGTTCACAGAGAGACTCATGGATAGATTTGATAGGAGGGATCCAGAGATTCGTTTTAGAGATCTAGCCTAGTTGAGACAAACTGGCACAGCAGAGGCATTCATCTTAGAGTTTCAGAGGGTAGCAGTGGCAGTGACAGACATATCTGAGCCCCGATTGGTCATGCTATTCACAAAAGGGCTCGCAGATGCCTTGAGAGGATGGGTGAAGCATAAAAAAACTAAGTAAAAACAAGGAAAAACAAGTCGTGTTCCGGGAATAGAAAGATTTATCCCTGACAACGGCACCCAAAAATGTTGCCGCCTTATACACACCTGGGAGACGTGGAAGAAATCTTCAATCCACTCGATGTGTCCTTGGGGGCAAGTGAGAGTTAAGGTGCTGTCACCTAATCCTCAACTCCTCCGTCTAGGCCAACTCCTAGCGAAGCCAAGGGGGGTAGTCCCTAACAAATATACTAAGGCTTTTAAGCTAAGTACAGAATTGAAATCTAGGAGTTTATTATTCTTTCAAACCATCAACCATAAACTGATAAAACATGAAATCAACATTCACCACGATATATAATTAAATGAGCATATACTTGCATCAAAAGGATACTGAGAAACAATTGTTAGGTGCAAGTTTCATTTAAATTAAATAGATAACCAATCTTGAAATGAAGCTTGTGGCTTCGCTGAGTGTGAAAATTGAGACCAGTGCCTTAAAGAGAATCGTGGGCAATGTAGTTCGAGTGTTTTATTAGGATAAATTAATGTTCAGTTAATGAAATGGTTTGGGCCTCCTTGGAGGTTAACTCTTTGCTTGAAACCTTGCGGAGAGCTTTACCGAAACCCAACGGTCTCACCAGTAAAACTCACTCAAAGTGCTGGATGTCCAAAACGGGTGGGAAGCCAGGTCCTGAGAGGGCCCGCCTTACTTCTCAGGTCACTTCAAGGCATTTTCCTGCACATTAAGTTAACTACTTTGGGGGTTGTCTTAATTAAACTATCAACCACTGACCAACACAACGTGTATGAACTTACTCCCAGCAGATCGAGACAAGCTCGCAACTGGAAGGGTCAGGAACCGCACTGAGAGCTGAGGGGAATTTGTTTATTTTATGACAAGAAAATAAATGTGAGACTAATTACTAGATCCACACTGACCAGGCCCCTTTCGAGGTCGCTGAGGGGATGGTTTATTTCATATGACAAGAAAGTAAATGTGAGACTAATTACTAGATCCACACTGACCAGGCCCCTTTCGAGGTCGCTGAGGGGATGGTTTATTTCAAATTGAAATTGCGGAAATGAAACTAATATAGCAATTAGTGTTCTACTTGCAAAAGGAAAAAAAATTAATCTAAGCCAAAAAAATTTGCAAAAAATGACACCACCACCGAAAACACTGCTCTCCGAGAGGGAATGAAGAGCAGGAGCTTGTAGCCCCCATTGATTTTATTATGATCTTTGCACAATGCTTATGGAAGTGACTTGTGACCATTCATTAGAAGGGTCACAAACCTTTTCAATGCTTTACAAAGAGTTATGAAGTAAAATTGGTGCTCTCGGATGCTCCTAATCCGCCCAAAACGGACAGAGTTTCCTCCTATCCGTTCGTCAACCTGCATAAAACAGCGAACAAAGGATGATAAAAGATGCCCAAAAACACTTTGGAAGTGGCTTGGGTTATGAGTGAAATCCACAAAATTTTTTCTAAGTTAAATTCTACAAAATTTCAGCAAAAGGAACTCAAGCTAGAAAGCTAGTTTCCTTAGGATCTTTTATGGCTGTTCTAAAATAGAAATATAAAGGCACTACAATTGCCAAATATGAACTTAAGAGATCTTTTAAGGCAAATCGATTTTCAGCCTTTATATTTAGAAGTAAAATGCTTGAAAAAATTGACTTTTCTTGAACTAGATCTAGTTTAATATAACAAATTGAAACATGAACTCTAGATCTGATCTTTTAAACCAACTTACTACTTAGATAAGAAAGATTTGAAATCTGAAATGTATCTAAGATAAAGTAAGCAACTAGTAACCCAAAAGATTTTAAATTTATTTGAGAAAGAGTAAGGGGAGAAAGTTGTAGCCTTGGAACCCTTGGGCAATGGAGTCTTTAGATGAGCTAAGGAGGGATTGAGTCTTTAGATCCTTGAAGTTGTGGAGAAACAAACAAGCTTCATCACCGCTCCAAGCTATGAGAACCTGTAAGCCTTAAAATCTTTGCACATAAACTTGTTAACAAAATGGTGTCACCTACATAAGAAACTTGAAGAGTATGTTAGTTAACCAAAACACACATACATATCAAAATCTTTAAATATAAATGAACAATAGGATTAACAACAAGCTAGATAAATCCTATCCTTGAAGATGATAGCATCCCTTCAAAAGCCAAGATAACAAAATTTAAAGAAAAATTTAGACCAATATCACCTCATAGATCAAGCATAGATTGACATCAAGTATCCACACACATGCATAACACACCTTGACCTCCAAAGTCTTTCTTATTCACATATGAAAAATATTACAATGATAAGCCTCTCACCCAAGTTCCAACTAGCAAGTAATGGGAGAGAGCTCATATATTTATACAACAACGGGTGAAGTTCCCAATGAGGAGGGCGCATGGCTTGATTGAGGAGGGCGCACCATGTGGTAAGAGGAGGGCTGCCAAGTGTGGGATGAGGGCTGCCACCTCTCCCACACTCAATACAAGTGTCAAACCAAAGTGAAGAGGAGGGAGGGCGCACCACCTTTCAAGAGTGTGGGCTGCCACCTCAAGGGTGCGCCACCTCTCAAAGGGGGGTGCACTTCCCAATAGACACATGCTCCAAATCAAATATTCCATAACCAGTCAATCTTCAATTAGCTTGGGTTTGTCTCCTTTGACCTTTAGCTTGACTTTGTGCCTTTATTGTGTCTTCAATCTTGTCCCCACTTGTCTTTTTATTTTTGCCTTTGCTGATCTTTATTGAATTAAAATGACCTTTTTGGGTTTTTGAGAGTAAAATCAATTTTAAGTGATTAAAATCACTAATTTTACTGAAATAAGTGGGTACTTAGGTAACATGGGTGCTCTAGGTCCAAAAATGAGCATCCCCATGGCCTATTTGGTGCCCAAATACCACTTTTTTAATGTATCTTTATTTTTTTAATTAAAAATTGCCGAATTCTGGCAATTTTTTAATTAACTGAAAAAATAAAAAAAAAATCCCAGGGGGGACTTAATACATTTCCATAAGACTCTAGGAGAATGTTTGGCATGGTAATATACATTAAACACTAGGCTTAAATCCATGCTCAAGCCTAACAATGAGCATATACTCCAGCTCTGGAGGGATTGAGTGAAAAAACTCATAAATTATAAATCACCTGAAAACGGCAAAATATAATTAGTAAGTGAAAAAACACTCCAGAGTATAACTCATGCTTAGGACTTAAGGTGGCTAAGACCTTTTACAAGTTCATCATGCAAACACCTCTTATTACAATTTTTATGGAAAATGTAGAGTAACAGGGTGGTCTTTATGACCGGCTGAACTTCTGAACTCTGAATTTTGAACAAGTGATGTTCAAACTTTGGCGGCTCGCTGGAAGT
>JASDQU010274572.1:3779-15095 GCA_032191745.1 Picea mariana
CCAAAAAGAGGTTATAGAAAGAATGGTAGACTTTATTCAATTCTGGTCTATTCAGGAGAGTGAACTTGCATAGAATACCCCACGCTCAATAATTAACATCCGATTCTAAAACTCACACAAAAGAAACTACGATCCGTACTATTTCTAATGAAATTTGTCTCACTTCATTTGGATTCTTGATGAAGAAGGTATGACTATTTTACCTGGAACACCTGTTTATTGACTAGCTTCAGGACTGGTCACAAACCCTATCTTCCACAGAGTGTATCTCCATAATTATAGTGAATCAAGAGCTGAAATTTTTATCAGCAGTACCTTGATATGTCTTCTCAATACCATATCAATTTCACCATCTGTAGCATTCTAGAAAAAAATTTATGTAAAAAATGGTAAGATGACCTGAAAATAACATACCTTAGAACACATCACCAAAAGACTTCATCCTCCCTTGAAATCCGACATTCTTTACTTCTTATTTCCTCTGAAATTAGACTTGTGTCAAAATGAATATATAATTATGTTTATTTATACCATTTATGTCACTTCATTTTAGCATTAGGGCCGGCCTGACACTTTCTTATTCTATAATTCTTTTCTTTAATTATCTTCAGGGCCTACATGTACTTCCTTCTTCAATTCACTTTGTCATCTTCAAAAATTCATTTCTCCTCAACCATGAGGATCCATGTGACGTGCCACATACACCGGAAAAAAAATGATGTATACTATCCATTCATGGGTGTTGTATATGCATGTGCATTTTCCTTCATGTCCAAATACCTTTATCAATCTTGCGGTCCAAAACCCATGACTAGGGTTGACATCAATGACAATAACCAATCTTCCAACAATATTCGACTGGTGCATTGTTGTTATTAAAGTACCGGGCTGTAGTTTGTATAAATACACTGGGGATCCAATATTTAAGGACTCACCTGGTTTTATAACCCTAAATTTCTCTACACATGCATACCTAGCCTTTGGCCCTCTTGCATTTTCTTCCAAGCCACTACTGAGTTGCTCTTCTAAAAAACCCAATTTTTGAAGATGTGCACGCCCTGCGCCAATACTGCCCGCATACATATGCTTGTTGCACCACTACAACCCACATACATATGCATGTTGCACCATTACAACCTGTGTATACTTGAAAAAGTTGCAAAAAATAAAAAGTGGCAAGGAATTCGTTAAGATTACGGGCTATTGGGTATCTTCCCAACTAATCCACTGCCTATAGCTCGTCACCCAACTGAATAACCATCCTTTTGTCATACAAAATGAGGTGTTTGGGTCTCATTCCACATCTAGACATAAGAAGAGTGAAACTTTTCTCGTTTGACATCCCCTCCTTGCTTAAGTTATTGCAACCCTTTTGTGAGAATTTCCTCAGCATTCCCCAATTATCCCTTCTTCTTCCATCATAACCCATTCACTTCCCAAGAAGAGATCAGAAGGTTGAGAGGATAAGCCATACAAAGGTGAACTTGGATCTTGGTGAAGAGGATCCTGGACCAGGTTCGTGGAGAATTAGCCAACTTTGGTTGTAAAGGTATAATCATTGAGTTATTAATAAAATAATTACTTTTCCTATCCCAAATCATGGTGTATTGAATGCTTTTAATGGTTTATGTTTTGACATTCTAACATCTAACCCTAATTTGTATTTGAAATAACATGCTTGTAGTTTTTTTTTTTTGTCTATCTTTGAATGCAGTTCAGCCTTGGGAGGAGGCGTGCACTCAACAAATCTTTCAAGCATGAGGGGATCATCACCGGACGCGGAGTAGAGGTATAGTTACTCAATCCCTCTCATCTTTTATTTTCTTGTATGATTTTTGGTATGTTTGGGTTAGTTAGAGAAGTAGTTGAATTTTAGACGATTAATTGATTTGCCTACATTATGAACCCTGGTGTAGTCATAGGGGGGGTTTTCCTGCTAGCATAACTGACGACCATACTGGGGAAGCCTCTAGGGTTTTAGGGGATTTTGGGTGTCTGATTGGTTTTTTCCACCTTTCAAGTTTCTGTTGAGTCTTCTGAGTATTTTAAGGAATTTTGGTCACCTTATGGTGCCATACAAGTTCTCACTGCCCTATAAGTCTATCTATTTTTTTTTTCTTTTTGAGGAAGTAAAGGGCGTATGCACCCTAATTTGGGTCATCTTGCATACATATGTTCCTTGTGCAGTAAACAACCCATGTACCTACACAGGTTGCTAAAGCATCAAAAGCATACCTAGTTCAAGAAATTGTTTTGAAAAAGAGGCAACCAACCTCTTTCTTAATTGAGGTTTTTAATTTTCATGGTTTCTTGATAGAGTTCATAGTCTCTGTTTTTACAGCCATAGCTTGGGTTAGAATTCAGTTTAATTATCTTTTTGAAGTTTCTTGTGTCTACTTCTGAAAGGGTTTTAAGAGAGTCTTTGAATTTTTTTATCGACATGTTTGGTGTCTTTAGTGATTCCATGTGATCCGCAATGGGCCAAAGATCTGTTTCAGTCTTGTCTTGTTGTTATTTTTACCCCTTTCATTTTCTTTGAAAAAAGAGAAAAAAATATTTATTTCAAGTTTTTCCTGTTTGAAGCATTTAAAAAAAAAAAGATTTTTCATTTTCAGTTTGGTAAAGTAGTTGGAGTTAGTTATTTTACTAGAAAGGAAAAAGCGTTCATTTTTTAAGTTCTTTACTGATTTCTTGAAACTTAAGTAGCTTGTAGTCAAGAAAAATTTCGTTTTAGGTCTTAGTTTTAAAGATCTTGAAAAAGTTGGTTACAAAGAGTTAGTTGTAAATCTTTACTTTTTACTAGAAGTAATTTTTCTTTCAAGATTTGTATTTTTATCCTCTTTTCGTCTCTTATAACATCACTAGTTTCACTGCCATATCCCATGAGTTAATCAAGCCATTAAAATGAACACTAAACTAATATTAATTAGACTTTTATGTTTGTAGGTTCAACCAACTAGTTTAGGGTTAGGGCCTTGAATTAGGAGAGGAAACTCTTCAAGGTCATTAAACAAACATCAGAGTCAGATCTAGGGAGTGTTAAAGTTGAGTGATGTGAAATTTATCCAGGACCCCCCTCTAACACAACGGCTAAACATGAGGCTGTGTGAGGAAAGGAAGCGGAGATAACCCCTCCAAAGCTGGACTAAACATAGTGGGGAAGGCATATTGAGGATCTGTTGTGGGAATACTATCGCCTACATTTTCCTACAGAGATTCGTGGACCTCGAATTCATTCGAGATATTGTGTTGTCTTTCGGACCACTTTCTTTTGATTCCCTTGGTAGGTTTCAGACTTGTTATCCTGCTCATTGTGGTCTACTCAACTGTCGATTGTACCCGCCTAGTGATTGTTTGCAAGTTGGTAACTTAGTTGTCTATATTCTAGGGAATTACACAGGTGACTATGGGGGCATATCATGGTAGTTGGGGTAGATGTCGGATCACGATTTGCAAAGTATACCTGGAGGGTGCTTCCATGTTCGAGTTTCACTTACACCAGTTAGTTTCTTTAGTGTTGATTGGAATAATTGTCCTTCCAACTAGATAGTCGGCTACTTGATTTTCCTTTAGGAGATTTTAGTGTGTGCTTTGTGCTCCCTAGTTTTCAATAGTGAGTTAGTAATTCATTTATTTGGGTCTCTGACCTAAGGTTCTCGACCGCCCACTCTGTCAGTCATGAGGACTTTTCATTCTTCCTCTTAGAAACGTGGAGCTTCCTCTTCATAGGCATTATTTTTTATAACACTGGTTCGTGGGAGTCAGTGTGTGAAACTTTTACAAACTTGAATGATCTTGCAAGGGGAGAACCTGTGCATAAGATCTTCATGGAAAAAGTTAATGATGATACCAACCAAGGAACCCCTTCACAAGGGGATTCTTGTGTTGTTCCTTTCTTCAGAAACGTTGGTGTCCCTTTGATGGCCACTTTGTACATTCCTCGGTTGAATGTGGGACTACCGGTTTGGTTGGGTACCATTCCAAATGTCCCAAATTCTCTTGACGATTCTCAGTTAAGAACTTTATGTCATGGGAATCATGTTGATGTTCCTTCGTCAATGAAATCTTCTTCTCCTCCTTCTACCTTCTCTTGTGAAAGTATAGATACTAATAATTGGAAGTCTAAATGAAATAGAAAGAGGAATAATAGGAAGAAGAAATCACCAACCTCTGCGAGTCATGTCGGATATAGGTCACCAAACTCTACAAGTCATGTTGGAAATAGTTATTTAGCCTCTGCAAGTAATGCTAGGGGCAAGCACCCAGCCTATGAAAGTCATGTTGGGGGAAAAAGTCCAGTCACTACTAGTCATACTGGAAATAGGTCTGTAGCCTCTGCGAGTCATGTTATCGACCCATCACCAACCTCTGCAATTCATGTTGGAGATGTGAAACCAGCTACTGCTGGTTATGTTTGGGGCATTGATTCTGTTGAGAAACCTAGATGGATAGGATGCAATCCTAAGTTCCCTTGTAAGATTTGCAAGGGAGATTACCTTACTCATATATTCCCTGACATTCAAGAGGTACAAAGATTGTGGTCCCTGTCTTCAAGATCTTCTGATTCTGGGTCTTATGAGTTTTCCTCACATTCTATTCATCCTTTGGTTGATGAAGTGGTCATGCCGATGTAGTCCTCGGCTAATCCCACTTCTCTTTTTGGCGGTGATGTGCATGTATACCATGTTGTCTCATAGCCTATTCAGACAGTGATTGAGAAAGTGGTCACATCGATGCAGTCTTCAGTGGATCCCTTTCTTTTCTTGGAGAGTGTCGAGTCTACCAAAGTGGTCATGCCGATGCAATCTTCGACTGTTCCCACTCTTATCTTGGAGAGTGTCGAGTCTATCAAAGTGGTCACGCTGATGCAATCTTCAACTGATCCCACTCTTCTCTTGGGGAGTGATGTGTCTATCGACTAGGTTCAACGCTCAAGAGAGCACCAACAAAACCCTAACTACCGACCCTTTCGAAAACACCTGTGAAGAAGATAAAGTCTCACCTGAGGTAGAGGAAGGGGTGGTTGTAGGACTCAGATGTCTACAACCTTATTTGGGACACTGATTTGGGATTACAACACTTTAATAGAGCACTTAACAATTATAGTTCACAGTATTCACTTTGTAGAGAAAACCCTAATTACAGAGCAAACCAATATTGTTATGAGGGAAAAACTCTCTATGGCCAAGGGTAAACCACAACATATAGGTATGACTGCAGAAATCAACTAAATTCCAACATATGTTATATAAACTAATGTGAAAGATAAGAAAGAGGCCTACCTTGATCCAACGTTTGATGATTTTCCACCATTGAGCACTTCGACCCAAAGCTTTATACCTACAATAAGTTCTTAACAAACAAGCAGATAAAGCATATAGTGATGATATAATGGGGTTAACACATTAGATAGAATAATCCATCAATAAACATTACAAACATGCCCATGGATAGTAATCATACATTTTCAATATACCAATAGGACGAGAAAGAAGTATTTCTATTAGTAATTGATTAACATAAGTGACAACATTAAAGACTTCCGTGTCGGCACAGTTTGAAACCAAGAAACCAAGTTCCTTCCAACTGGGCCTCCACCACTTCAATCCTCCACCAAAGGAAATATCATAGGAGAGAGTCAATGAGGTTCTCTCAACAGTAGGGAAAGAGCTTAGGGGATGAACACTGAGTTCAAACTTGAGGGACAAAGGGATGCAGACTCAATATGAAGTAATTTCTTGAGAGTAACTTTGCTCTCAAAGTTGAATGCTTTCTCCCCTTTTCCATAGCTCGGAATTGTGCTTTTATAGCCCTCAGAATGAAACTGAAGAGATGAGTTGAAATGTTTCCAGTATGTGGAAGGCCAAGGATCAGACATATTCTGTCGTGACATGAAAACCCAACCTCATTTTGTATTTTCTGGCACAAATCTCGATGTACGTGGGTTGTAGTGAGCGTATATGTGGAAAATGTATATTTTGGTTATGGATTCATCAAAAAGGATGACAAGTCTGCATAGGGAAATGGAAAAAATCCCCTGTGAAAGATAGCAATGGTGAGGCGAATCTTGCTATAACAGATGTCCCCTAATGTGTGAGATCAGAGGAGTATCCGCGAAGGCCGAAATACATTACAAATAATCCAGGAGTGGAGTGGTAGAGAACCAACTAGACGAATTCAATTTCTCATTACATTATGTACTGACTTTGCATACATGTCTGCCAAGAATACAATGCAGATCCATGTGGAAAATATACCAAATAAGTGTTCGCGGCCATGAATAGGAAAATACGAATGTAGTTACATGCCAAAAGTTGTCATAGTCACGAACAAGGCCCAGTGAAACCAGTCTCAAAATCATTCTGAAGATATATGTATTTCAAAGTACAAATTGATCTCCCATTATCACTAAAGTCAAATAGGTGTTGGTCCAATGAAAGGGAAGCAATATCTCAGGAAAGCTGCGGCCACATAGTGATGTCTTCAAGTCTTCTACACAATCCGCCAAGGTGAAAATCTACATCATGTGAAAAAAGGAGTTGAGGTCGAACATGATGAGACATCGTTTGATTACCGGTCATTGAGGTATACCATTAACAAATGTGAGACAACCTACCAATAGTGAAAGTAGGTATCAGGGCACTGAGTACATTTCTACAAGTGTGAATAAAGGAGTTTGTGTCGAACACTTGAGAAATCCATTGATCAAGAGACCTTGATGTATTCTCATCTTTCAATGGTGAGAGATCCTACCACTAATGACTACAAGCCTCAAGGAACTCACAAAACTCTAGGTCCCATATCTAGAATAAATGAGCTAAAGTCAATGGAAAGAGACCCGTTGAAAGGAGAGCATTAAGGCATCTCTCATCAGCGAGCATGAGGAACAAAGCAGGTGCTTCATGATTTGGTGGAGATCAGACGAAGAACATGTTCACGAACCAACGAACCTATGAGTCTTTTTCGTGTGCCAAATGCAAGAGGTACACGAAAAATACCCTATGAATAGCATCCAATGATGAAAACCATTGACAAAGGCGAGGAAACCACCAATAATTCTAATGGAAACCAAGACATTGCACGAATCCCAAAGTGTGAATATATGCCTTGCCATCAAACACAAGGGAAAACACCCATTCAATGACCAATGATGAAATGTTGATTGTTGGGTTCAAGGTGACCTACCAATGATGAAAGTAAGGCCAAGGTTCCTGATAAGACCATAGTATCATGTGATTCTGAGACAAACTTAGGGTATGTTCGACATGCAAAGTCAAGATTTCTGAGGAATGGCCGATGCAGGTTGATAGACTTCCTTTGAACAAGAGCATGAGACATATGGTAGACCCTGGCAACATAGACTCAATGATGTGACAATTGGATGTAGGAGGCATCAATAACGTTCTCTATAGGGATTGGAAGAGTAACCATTCGGTAGAGAAAAATCTGTACCGAGATCATCTTCCTAAGGCCATGATAAACCCAAAATTATGATGACATAAGGACTCAGTAATTTTGTGCTATGTTCAAAGGTGACACGACTGCTACCAATTATAATATAGTACTCCCTTCCCGCGTGTCTTTTTTTTTCATAAAAATTGAATGCTATGATACAGAGGAGGGAACGAGTGTCACAAGTAAGAAAAAATGGTTCCAGCAGTGGAACATACCTATTCTCAATGCAAGGGAATGCATGTGGGAGATGGACACTTGGGGTGATGTTCCCTCTAGGGTATAGGGTGTCAAATTGACAAGGACATAAACAAGGCTCTGCTGGGTTGAGGATGCAAAAGCTGTTGGACACACCTACCACACTTATACAGGGGGTGAATGAGTGTGGGGCTCTTTTTCCCAAAAATTCCCTCTTGCACAAAACTCATCAATTAGCATTCAACATGTATTCATTACCCATTGCTATCATTTATAACCAGTTAGATGTAGGCACATATCAACAAAATATATCAGCAATATATCATCAACAAGTCATCATCATAATGGACACAAAGAACACAAGATGTATGTACAATTTTCTTTTTATTATGGACTACAATCCTTGGGTTTATCAGCAACAATTGAATAGAGTACAACTCTACAAGAGCACCAGCTCTATATGCAAGACTCAACTTACATTCTCAGCACCAACTGAGATGAGGCAACAATCCTCAACAGATATCAATCTGTTAACAGGTACACGACCTGTCAGTAGTGCAACTCGCATGTGAACACACCCTGGCTCACTACAGCCCGCGTGTGAATGTGATCAGTGTATAATGTAACAAGCGTATGCTCTTGAGAACTTGGGGTTTTTCTTTCCTTCACATGCTCAAATCCTCTGCAACCTGCAATCACTTTCTCTTCTATCTTCCACTGTCCAAACTAACCCACAACTAGTGACAATACATCTAAGCTCTCCAATATCTTGCTCATGCTACACAACAAATCAATATGAATGCTATCTCAATCATGTATAAACAACTAGTGTACCATAGCAATCATGTCACTACAGAATCACAAGAGTGTTGCTCACTCCATCCATCAAATCAACCAAATTGAGCCACATCATAGAAGCCATACCAAGAATTCCCTAAGAATTCACAACATATCAAACAATAGCATCTATCAAGACAATAATGTAACCATACAATGTATTAGTGATAGATCTAAGGCCATAGAATGTAGATCTGGAACCTGCCTCATCATCCAAGAGCTTGACACCAGCTCAAACAAAAATCTCCATGATTTTATTCAGTCCACATTCCTTGTACACAGTCAGGCCGCATGTACACTCACCCTATACACAGGCAGCCCGCATGCACACACACCCTATAGAAAGACAACCCATGTGAGCATTAGAAAATAGGGTTCTTTGTGACTTTGAGACTTTCGTCGTCAAGATCTCCGACATTGCCAAAACTTTGATGTGTCCATGAGATCCTCCTCTCACTCTCTTCCTTAGAATATATCTTGAATCATTCTCAAAAGATCCACACCAATAAGATTCTCTCACAAGAAGCTCTCCATCAATACTCCAAAAGATATTACCAAGAATCTCTCCATTGAACCACAAAAAAGATTCTTAAAAATGTGCATTTTACAAGAGATCCTAGCTTCTTATTTATAATTTCATCTTCTAGGTCACTTAACCCATTTTTTGGTTACTTAACCCATTTCTAGGTCACTTAACCTATTTTCCTTATTTTAGGGTTAACCACTTTCCATGAATAGAAATTTCTCCAATACTTTATCATTTAAATATTACTTCTTGATTTTGTCACTTTATTTTATCATTTAAATAATCCATCTTGATTTTGTCACTTTACTTTATCATTTAAATAATGATTTCTTCTTTTCAAGCACTTTTACTTCTTTGACCTTTTGGGGCTTCAAGCCATCATATGGGGGCCCTCCAACTTCATAAGGCCATAACTCTCAAACCGTGAGGAGTTATGTGACATTCCACATACCACCAGAAATGTCATGTCAAGCACTATCCATATAGGATAGTTTCACCAACAACTTCATTGATATTCATCTCATTATTCCACATGCAAGCATGGGTCCTCCAATGTTTCTTCTAGGATAACCCAATCTGTAAAGCATCTTCCCGTGAGGGATTTCACCATAAGGGGACCACTTTGGAGTTCATCCATTTGTGCACCTTATCAACCATGATAAGACACTAATGATTCATCTTTGCATTTATTGGTTTCCACTTCGACATATATCATTCTCATCAAGGGCATCATATCAATCAATTACTTGACATCAATCAAACCAAATCATTTACATCAATGATCCAACAATCTCCCAAATAATCAAACCATTGGCATCAATAACAAACCATTTGCATGAATGACAAACCATTGGCATCAATGCCAACATGATCCAACAATCTCCCCCTTTGGCATTGATGGCAATACCAAGATTGATGTCAACTCCAATTACCAATATTGATGTCAACATGTAGACAAGGAATGCTCTACATCAATAGTCAATGTGACTATCTCTCCACATCAATCTCTCCCCATCAATAGACATCAATCACATCAATGTGATTATCTTTTTTATCATACCATTGTGTGATATCACCATGAGAATACATCAATGTGATTATCTCTCCCCCTTTGACATCAATGGCAAAGGGCCATTCTCCTCTTGGGGTTTCTCCCCCTGTCTTGTTGTCGTTGTATAATCTCTCTCCTTTTGAACAAGGGATATCAATATGATGTAATGATGAAAATACATCGAACATACTCCCCCCTATGACCATAGATCCTCCTAGAATTATTCTTTTGTGCTCTTTCTTCAAATATAGGTTTCTTTTCTAGGTATGTATTTGATAAATATCTCCTCCTAGAATCATGGGAAGAAGAATGACTCCCCCTAAGGGTATGTCTCCCCCTATCTTCTCTGTAAGATGAACAATATGATACCATATGACGATCCTTGGACCTGTTCATGCATCAAACTTGTTCCATACAAAAGATATGTCATCAATGAAATAGAGAAACATGAACAACGCATCTACCAAGTGCATTATGTACCAAAATGTGCCCACCATGCACAACACCCATGTACATCAACAATATTCATCAACAATGTGCCAAAGGATATCATCCATGATATGTTTCTACCATATGCCAACCATGTGCATCTACCAATATGCCATACATGTGCATCCACCAATATGCCAAACAATGCACATCTACCAATCATAAGATATACCAGCCATGTACACCACCATATTATTTTACATAATCCAATAGCTGAGCATTTGATCAACATCAATCCATACTCTTGGGTTAGTGCCATGCACCCAAGATTTATTTTCTATCATAACCTTGTGTGATCTTAGCATGAAAACCTGTAGCAAACAGTGTCAGAACCTGCAATAAACAATGTCAGACTCTGCAGTACAGAGTTATACCATCACATCAAACTCCAAGCCATGTGCATTGCCTTTTTCCCAAGGCTTTACAATAGACACGCGGCCTGCTGCACAACTGAGCGTGTGTGTATGCGACCTATTCAAGGTCAGAATGTGTGGACACATGAATGTCACCACTGTTACCTGCGTGTGCCTTAGTAAATGACACATTTTAACTTCCCTTCAATCTTTCATTCTGATCTAGCTACTCTATCTTCTTTACCCACTTCTGTAGATGACCCTTATCTTCAGAACTTTAGCTCTGAGCATCAATCTTTTAAAATATGTCTCCCTTTCTTACTTCATTCCTTCTTCTATCCATGCTATGTGAAGTCCTCATCATGGACTTTCTTCTTGTGTTCCAACACTCCTGGGATTTGTGGCCAAAT